>WTSP01016057.1:50168-68380 GCA_025331215.1 Actenoides lindsayi
TGCCCAGAGAGGTGGTGGCTGCCCCATCCCTGGCACCATTGCAGGGGAGGTTGGCCGGGGCTCTGAGCACCCTGCTTGAGTTGCAGATGGCCCTGCTCAGTGCAGGGAGGTTGGACTGGATGACCTTGAAAGGTCCCTTCCCACCCAAAGCAGTCTGTGATTCTCTGACACCAGAATGAGTTAAAGGAGACCGTGCTCTCACTGCCTCTGCAGGTGACCAGCACTTGGGAAAAGTGAGAATTCATAAGGCAGGGTGACCTTACTGCCTTAATTGCCATCTCATGATGTTAAGAGGATAGTTGTTGGGAGGCAGGTAAACACTATGACTTGTAGATAAGGATGCAGTGTGTTACTGATGCAGAGCTGTGCAGCACTCTTTACACTTATAATATCATATTATTGAACTGTCACACTTGGCCAGAAGAATTTACTGGGAAGACCTGATGAAGAGATGGGCTCTGGATGTGTGTGCTCACGCTGGTGGCAATCCTGGCTTCACAAAATACAGGGAAAGTTGAAAGTGCTCTTGCTGTAATCAACATGCTGCAGGGAACAATGAGACTGAAAAGATCCTGCTCATCCCCTCTTCCAGCCTTCAAACAAAATTCCACACTCAAGAAGAAAAATGTGCAGTTTCCTTCACTTGTACAACTTTTAATCTTATCTGTGCACGTGAGAAGTGTGTGAAATTATTCCAGACTTCTACCTCTTGATTACCTCAAATCTGTACTTGCAGGAAAGGCTTTTTTTAAGGCTATGGACCCACATTTCTACCAAAATCCTTTGTATCTGAAACTTAGTATTGGCCTTATAAAGCATTCTTCTTACACATTTCTGTTCCTTCAGCTTTCATCTGTCACAAACAATTAAATCACTGGATTTTTCATTGTTTGAAATAACTGGTTGCATTACCATCTGGAAACATTACATTTTTAAGTGCATAATTATGGATGTTTGAAAGCCCAGGAACCTGATTTGATACGTGCAGGACTACGAGGCAGCACGCTCGGAAATGTACTGTCAGCCATGTGATGAATGGTTAAGAGAAAAGGAAGAGCAATAATTCCCAACTGCTTCTCTGCTGCCTTCCCACCACGCACCTGAGCCAGCTGAAGGCAGGCTGGAGCAGATGAGAACATGAAAATTCAATGCGAGCGAGAGAATCTGAAATGATTGCAGTGGCACAAGGGGACCTGAGTTGAGCTGTGGCCTCCAAGTCCTCAAGTTCTCGCCCTCCTTAGAGCTCACTTCTTGTTATGAGGCTGGAAAATCAACTCTTCCTTAGCTCCCAGGCAGTGTAAAGAACTGAAGCAGGAAAATGTTTTGATACTCTAAGACAGAAGCTGCAATACAGGATACTGAATGTCTACAAAAGCAGCGCATCTCATGGATAGGACAGCCAGTAAAAACTTGGCTAAACCACTAGTTATTAGCTAACCTTTGACTACTCCAAAGAGCTGACTCCATCCCCTTTTCCACCCTTTCCCCTCCTGACATATGACCTATTTCACAATGCATTCAGTTACCACAGTATACTCCAACTGAAAAGAACCAGACAGGCCCTCCAGCTTCACTAATGACAGCTGCAGGTCCAGATCAGCCTCAGAAATCACAGAGTGTGTCCTTTAGACTGCCAAAAAAAGGCATCAAGCAATTGAAAAAAAAAGGGAATTCAACACATTGAGGCCCAAAGACACCATCAAATGTAAATAAAAATAAAAAATATTTTACTTTGTTTTCATAGTCTCTGTATTCCCAGCTCCCCATTATCTTTCTGATCATTATTTTTTTTCCCCAGCATCACTTTGTACTGAATGACTTTTAGTTTCCAACCCTTTCAAGTCACTCTGTGCCAGGACACCCATCAGTCACTTCCCCTTCCATATTTCTTCTACGAGGTGGGAAATTCTTCACCGTACAGACCTCAGGAGATGTCAAGAGTTTAGTCTCCACACCTTCTATCTGCCAAAGCTTTCCATCTCACCGATCTGGTGCCATGATGGACTTACTAGTCAAACTAATAGCTAACTGTTATGAGAACTCTTTAGGGACAGGCAGACTGCTGTTTCAGATGTTATAGCAATGAAAATGGAGTATTTAAAACAGAATTTTTGTAGCCTGGATAGCTTTAGATTTACCTGCAAAAAACCAGAAAGTTGCTTGCCATGAAACTGTTTCAATTTTAAAAACATGCTAATATCCAGAACCTCAGCTAGATACCCTGGTACCAGATGACAATTTCCTGGAGGTATCACAAAAGAAATGGCTCTTAAGGTGTCTTTAACAGAGAATAACAAAGCAGCCTAATGGGTTTTAACTGGAGAAGACTCCCATCGGTTCCTCGCAGAGATGAGGAGCAATGTGATTAAAGAGGGGAAGAGGCATTTGGCCCGTTAATAACTGCAGAAATTCCAAATGCACAAAAGCCACAAGATTTCAGAGACTCCACATCCTCTTCGTTTGTGTTGAGAAGGACAATAAAGATGGATGAGCAGATGGTACCAGCTTTGCAGAGCTCCTGGAGTCTATTTCCCATACTATTCAGGGTTGACATACAATTACCTTTCTATTCCTAGATATGAAAAGAAATAAATTGAATCTTGACTTCCTGCTATCAAATTTTGTCACAGATTCAGTAAGAGTTGGCTGAGGAGAAAAAGCTCAAACCTCCGACCTGCATCCCAGTAAATGTCTGCTTCAGTAAAACTGCTTTTCCTAAGGCCACAAGTTAAAATCCACGCAACCAAGCTTACCTCTGTGAAATTTATTTCTCCATTTCCAAATCAGTTTATTTTGGGGCAATAAATCATGTCTCTTCTCTGCATTTTTCTAACACAGGCATCATTTTTATTTGAACTATTGTGTGAAACACAGCTGCAAAAACCAATATATCAATTTCCTAAAAAAGATGTAGGGAATAGCATTTCACACCAGTAATTCCTCAGGTCTCCATTACCAGCAGCCTTGTACAGGCATGGAAAGCAATGCAGTTTAGGGAAGAGTAGCATGACACATGACCAGAGGGCTCTGACATTGCTAAGGTAAGGGCTCTGACACAAGAGCATGAAAACAAAAGACAAAGATCACTTTAAAACAGTGCTCAAGAAAACTAATTCCTATTCCACTGAAAAGAACCCCAAACATGCCCAAGCATCTGGTGGAAGGACTAACTAGTTGTACACTCCTGGGCACTAAAGAAAAGCATTTTAAGCTCCCTAGGAGCTCCCCATCTTTTACAGTAGGAAGAAAGATGCTTTGCACTGGCCCAAACCCAGTTAAGATACTGCTAAGAGTTGTATACGTTGCCAGATGGTTTTAAACATTAAATATTTTTATAAATGTTCTTAAAAAGAAACAGTTCAAAGAAAGTCAAGCGTTTCTGAAGTGGGAGAAACAGTCAAACTGAATAAATGCATTTCTTTTCTTCTTTTGAATAAAATAAATGGCATTCCCTGGCTCATAATATACTGACTGAGACACTCTGAGGAGAGAACGTGATTAAATAGCTTTTCATCTGGGGCACTGTTTACATATATGGCCCTGATGATAACGTTCCCTAAGACAATCAGCCATTGATTTTAATTTACTTCATTGTGCTGAAGAAAAGAGGGAATTAAACGTAGAATTTGTTTAGCCTTTATCTTGAGTTCTGTAATAATCCAGATGGAACATATATATTTGCTATTTAGTGACACTAGCATGATTAAGCATTAAGATTTAATGAGCAGCACATTTTTTTTTCTAGGGCTCATTAATAAAACTTAGAGATAGAAATGATCTATTGGTCATCAAGTTTATCTCTTCACTGTGTTTGTTGGTTTCCTGTATGGTCAATAAACATGTATTATTACTTGTTTATACAGAATGGCTTTTCTGAGAGGGACCTTATACTGAGGAAGCTTAACTAATTTCAATTAAGTGAGATCTACAGCTCCCTGACAGGAGGTTGGAGCAGGGGGCTCAGGCTCTGCTCCCAAAGAACAAGTGACAGGACAAGAGGAACTGGCCTCAAGTTGTGCCAGGGGAGGTTTAGGTTGGAGTTAAGGAATAATTTCTTCCCCAGAGGGGTTGTCCAGGTCTGGCCCAGGCTGCCCAGGGCCCGTGATCCCCTCCCCATGATCCCTGGAGGGGTTTCCAGGCTGTGGAGCTGTGGTGCTGAGGGACATGGGGTAGTAGTGACCTGGCAGTGCTAGGTTAACGGTTAGACTTGATCATCTGGAAAGGTCTCTTCCAACAAGAACAATTCTGTGATTCTTTCTATCCATAAATGGTTCAAAATCTAGAGACGTGTAAGTCCCTGTGCAGGACAGACTGCATCTGGTGCAGACGGATGAAGAAAGATGAAGGTTGAGAAAAGCAAGGCAGGAATAATTGATGTAAGAAACAGGTTTAACAGAGGGAAGAAGTATGTATAAAAGAGGCAAAAGGTAACTCTGCAAGAAGAAACAGGAGACTGATTTTAAACCCAAGCACCATCCAACAGAAGGCACACAAAGAATAGTGAAGAGTCTGGGAAAGAAACTGCAGTGACCCAAACTGGGTTATTAATTTGTTTCAAAGTGAGGACGATAAATTACACTGAGCTTTAGACTTGAACATTGTCCAGCTAAAACCACACAACAGCTACATAACAGTTATAACACAGGTAGGATTTTCTGGGAGTGCATTTTGAAACGAAACAAAAAAACCCAAACCCAACAAAACCACCAAACCTAACAGGGGGTTTTAAATTTACTTCTCAATACATTTTGGTCCCTTATCACTTGGTATGATTCTTGTCCTGTTTTAAAGACAGCCTTGAACAACAACGAGTAACAACGACAGTATCAGATTTCACAGCAATAAAAATGAAGTATTTAAATTGGAAAGAGATTTTTTACATCCTATATAGCTTTGATTTACCTGCAAGTACTCTCTGCTCGACCTATTTCAGTGAGCTTGGTCCTGTTGCCACCTCTTAAATATAAATAAGTACATTTAGTTCTGCAGTTGCTCTTTATTGTGCTTTCCCTGGTCCACTTACCAGGGGTATCCACACGTATAATGGTTTGTCTCTGGCCACTACGCCTGGAAGCAAAGCTGCACACAAGCCTGGAGCCACGGGGCTGCAACACCAAGGATGTGTACCAGTGACTGCACTATGCCCAACGCGGCTGCTTCCCGGGGAACTTGTGCACCATAAAATTGAGAGTGTAAATGTGGCATGAAATTGTTATTTTTCTTTTCCTGTCCATGAAGGAGTCAAAGAGCCGGTCCCTAGCCAGGCTTCAACATCTGCCTGGTTCAGGCTGTACCCAGATTTCCATTTTTGATAAAAAAACCCACAGAATTTACACCGCATGGCAGCATCTACAATCAGTACTCAATTGCCTCACCAGTAGAATCACAGAATCCCAGTATGGTGGGGATTGGAAGGGCCCTCTGGAGCTGATCTGGTGCCACCCCCCTGCTCCATCCAGCAGGGTCACCCAGAGCAGGGGCCCAGCAGCGCAGTGTCCAGCCGGGCTGGGAATCTCTCCAGAGCAGGAGACTCCACAACGCTCACTTCTTCTTTATTCTTATTTCTGTTTTCTGGACTGAGATGACTGTTTGTGTGGTGGTGCACTGACCGCTTTAGAAACCTGGCTATGAGTTGCCATCAAAGGCACAGCATAGTTGGTGTGGGTTTGATTGCTGGTGGTGGAACGTGGCAGGTAGTTCTGCTCTCATTGGGGTCACCAGGATTTGCAGTAGGTGCTGTGGACTAGTTTGAAAGCTGTGTCCATCAGTTACGTCACTGACTCTGGGTGTCCTCTCTTCCTTGAGGGCACATTGCCCTTTTTCTTAATGTTTCCAAGCCCTCAACCTTTTAGTTTCAGCAGATGTATCGTATTGTGGTTCCACGTGTTCTGAGTAGTGGCTGTTCTAGCTCTCCATATGTGTTGTCATAACTGTGGGTGACTTCCATCCTTCTCATAGCCAAGGAAAAAAGTTCAGAAACTTGAAATTGTTGTACCCTACAATTTAAAAAAGTGAAATTATCATATTAGGATTTACAGGATGTTTTTTTTGAAACCTGTTTCTCTCCACTTTATTTCTCCTTTATTAAAAACCGGTTTGTAACTGTGAGATTTTTATTGATGCCTTTGCATTTAATTGTTGGGCTTTGAAGTTTGTGATCAGACAGCTTGCATTAAAATGTCCAGTGTTTAATTTGATGTCTGTGTGGAATTGTGTGCTTGCAGTATGAGTGGCAGATATTTAGTGTTGGATTTGGATTTTTAGTGTTACAAAAGAGCATTTCCTTCAACAGCAGAGCTAGTTTTGCGTACAGATACACGACATGGAGTGATAGAGGTTTTGCAAAACTTGTGTTCTGCTTTCTTCTGTTAAAATGCAACCGTATCAACATAGTCCAGTAATGGTTCAGAAAACTTGTGGAGTGAGTTTGAGGAAAGCAATCCAGCCAGCAAAATGCAGGGGATGAAGAAGCAGGTGCCGTCTGCGCAGAGGAGATGTGCTGGTTTCCAGGGAGAGCTGTGTTCCTGGAGACTGGCCTCATCCCTGGCTAGTTGTGATCCAGGGGGGTGAAAGCCCATTGCCACACGGTTGCAGACAATTGGACTTTTTTTCTTAAAATCCTAGGAATTAGAGTATGAGGAGAAGGAATCCAGTCCAGGACACGTGTGGATAATGGTCCTTGGGAAGACAGTCTCAGAACAAATCTGGGTTTTACGAGCAAGCACCTGTCGCCCTTGATGGAAGCGATAATCCTGGAGCAGCTGCTGGTTAGAACTGTTTGTATCTGCTCTCAGGCCCGCTGTGCACAGTGTGTTTATCACCCCATGTCTGGACTCACTGATCTGCTCTGTGATAAACACAGGCGGTGCTTGGACTGCGACGATTGACAAACCCCAAAGCTCCAGAAGGCTCCTCCTTGCAGCTCGGTGTAAGCTTCTCTGCCTGCTTCAAGAGGCAACATCAGTCATCTGCCAGTGGTAGATGCCGCAAAAACCCCACAGTGTTTTAAAGTGAATAAATGTGAATATTTCCCTGCCTTGAATCTGATCTTAAGAATGTCACAGGGTAGAAAATTGCCAAGTGGTGAAAGGCTTCGCGTGTTGCAGGTTCACGTGCTGCTGCTCTCGTGGGCTGAACTGGCACTGGCAGGAGGACAGGGCTTCAGGAGCTCCTGATTTCACGGGGGTTTTGAAGCCTGGTGACACTGCTAAGCCCTTTAAACCTATTTTTAGACTGGAAATACTGGGGAAAAATTGATGCTGTGGGATTTCAGGGTCAGTCTTTTCCCATTTTTTTCTCTCTATGCCAGCCCAATGGCTCTTTGGTTTGCAGAATGATTGCATAAAATGAGGGAAAAAACCCAAACTCCCAATTTTTAAGCTTTTATAAAAATCTAATAAGCTCGGAGACGTTTCTGTGTAATCGTAGGGAGTGTGCTTCTGAAAGGAGTCACAATTTTTCCTGTATCTTTTTTCCCTCCCCTGAAAGTCCCTAAAGATGACGTTCCAAAGGTGCAATTGTCCTTGCGCTACTTCTTGTTAATGTCATTTGTATAAACTCAGGTGTAGCTGAGTTTTGGTTCTTTTACTTGAAAGAATTGGATGGAGAAGTCCCAGGTTGGATCCACCAGCCAGGATCAACCCTGGTCAGCTTCTCGTGGTCACTGCTCCTTAGCAAAATGCACCAGGGGGAGAAGGCAGCAGGTCGGAACATCTCTGGGGGCAGTTTGCCGGGCCTGGAACTTCCCTCACCAGTGGGACACTGTAGTCACGGGATGCTGTTCCTACAATCACAGCACCATGGGCTGGCTCTCTGCCATTCCTGTATCTACAGAGATCTGAAATGGCGTGGATTATGTAACCAGTGTCAGTTGGGCCTTCAGGGTGCAATTTAAAATTGATGTGAGTCTAAATTCCCTGTATTGCTTTGGCAATGGACGGTCTGTTCATTGAGCTGGGTAGCAGGTGGCAGGCACCATAAACCAATGGATGTGAATGCTGTTTAGGTAGCTAAGGAGCAGCTCCAGAAATACCAACACTTCACTTCTGTTCTCAAATGTCAGATGTCTTCTAGTTGTGTTTCATGAGATGAGCTTCTGACACTCAGAGGTTGCGTGGCTCGGAGGAGGACAGCGTATTGACCCGCAGCATTTAATGGCTGTTGTGATTCTGCCACTGGAAAAAGGGGATGGGTGTTGAACGGAAGCAGAGCAGCATGTAGCTTCCCTACAGAGTTCACGGCGGTGTTTCCTTCCCCGCTGGAACATGTGAGTGACATCAGCTCGTAACACGTGAGCTGAAAGCTGTTGCCTGCCCAGAGGTATCCCGAAGGATGGGTTGTGTCCTAGCAGAGCTAAGTGCTGTAGGCTCTGCAAGTAGCCTCTGCCACTGATGTGTCTCGAGGTGGAGAGTGTTTTCGGTGTAGGTTTACTTTTGTCCAGTGTCACTTCCTACTCTGAAGCTTACCTGTGTGGTATCTAAGGACTGGTGAAAAAGAAGTACACTGTTTCACCAGTCTAAGATGGAAAGCCTCATGCGGAGGTTTTCCATTATTCCTTCTCTTGGAAGTTCTGGTGAACCACAGCGTTTCTGTGACTTGGGATGTAACGTATTTGTGTATGTTTCCCAAGATGAAACGTTTATCACAGCTTCCTTAGCCTCAGTGATGGAAGCCATACACTTTGGAATGTGTGCAGGTGGATATTTGGAAGTGATGCTCAGATCATAACGCCAGATTCCTCGTTCAGTCTCTCGGGAGTCTCATACTGCTCAGAACACCTGGCCTTGACAGAGAGGACATCTCTTGTTGGACAGAGCAAAGTAAGCTGGTGGATGCATCTCCTGGGCCTGAGAAGTGATAGAAAGAGGATGCTGCTTTTCAGAGAGCTTTTTTTAGGGCATTTTGGCCGATTGCCTGCAGAGGACAAGCCTTTGTCAGTACCCACCTACTTGCATGAAAGGCAGCAGCCTTCTTCCGATGACTTCAAAGGCAGCAGCAGATCAAGTCCTGTCACGTTCGTAACAGCTGAAGCTCCATTCTCTACCTCAGTTCCCCCTCTGGTAGCATCTGGTGAGCATCCGCGTGCTTGGGGCTGGAGCCACAACAGTGGGGCCTTTGTTGCATCGAGGATTTGGGGAGAGGAGGCGACTGTGAAAGTTTTGGGTAGTAGCTGATCCCTGTGAGCCTGTTGCCCGTCACCCTTTGGCTGAGGCTGCTGGTGCAGCGAGAAGTCGCATGGTAAGGAAAAACGTGAGCGGCTTTTACACAATGGAAATTAAACCACGTGGAGGAAATAATTCTCTGGAGCTGTTTGTGGTCTCCTCAGTGAGTTGGGAGTTGGGATTTGGGCAAACTACAGAAGTGAGGCTGATCAAATGGAACTCTTCCTGTCGCTCATATCTGGTAGCTTATGATTCAACCAGTCTTGTTTGCGTTCGGTCATCTCGTTTGGTCTCCTACTGCAGCCAGGCTTGGGAGCCTGTGCTGATTAAATTATTTAGTCGTAATAGGTCTGAAGCACTTGCATATAAATTTATAAGAATAATAAGTCAAATGCTATGCCAGGTGGGAAATAATCTGTTGGTTATCTGCTAATAACATGAGCTTTTAAAACTGTCTCAGAACTAGGAGGGAAATGCTGGAAAGAGAAATGCTAAATGTCAGCTGTATTGCTTGTTTGTTATCAGTAATATACATTAAACCATGTATCCCCTAACTGTGCTGTGCAGCCAAATTCTGCTTTCCCAGTTAAGCAAAAGGGTTTAATGTCTGTAGGTATCAAAAAGCAAAATGCAAATGGAAATCATCAGCAGTTCACATTTGTGTTTGCTCTCAGCCTGTTCCTTGGTGCAGAGATGGCCCAAAGCTGTGATGGTACCTGAGGGGGGGTGGGTTAGGTGGTTTGTGTTTTCCAGATCTTATAGTGGAAGTGTCTTACAACAGAGTGAAGACTCCTGTCGCTGGGATGGCAGAGGGCCTCTCACTGGTCACTCTGCTGTCCCTTGTCCTCCCTCGGTGTCCCTGTATGTGACACAGGAGTGGGCACAGTCTGTGCTCACCTCATCTCCTCCCAGTCCAGTCTTTAGTGAGAGATTTCTTTTTTCATGCATGGAAAAAAACTTAGAATCACAGAATCATTAGAATGGTTTGTGATGGAAGGGACCTTCAAGATCATCTAGTTTCAACCCCCTGCCATGGGCAGGAACACCATCTGCTAGATCAGGTTGCTCAAAGCTCCATCCAGCCTGGCCTTGAACAGGGATGGATGGGGCATCCACAGCTTCTTTGGGCACCCTGTACCAGTGTCTCACCAGTGAACAACCTCTTCCTTACATCTAATCTAAATCTGTGCTCTTTTCCAGTTTAAAACCATTATCCCTTATCCTGTCACTACCTGCCCTCGTAAAAAGTTCCTCTCTAGGAGGGATTCTAATCCAGCTTTTCAGCTGTCAATAAAATCCCAACATTTAAATGTTTTTAGCAAAGTCAGAACAGGCAAATACTGGGTTTACATTGAAGGCTAAACAAATTCCCCCAAAAGCTAAGATGGTACGAGGGGTGATGAAACTACTTAATGAACATTATTTCCTGTTCACTGCATGTTAACAGGTGATGTGTGCTTTCAAAAAGGGGGTGACTGGGCAGGCAGTGTGAGGACTGTTTGGTTTGATCCTGGGATTGTGCCCCACCAGCACAAGGGCCCCCGGGGAGGAAAGGAGTGAGGGTTCCTCCCTAGAAAGGAGCCCCGTCTGCTGAGCCGGGAGGGTGGGAGGTGGTGGGAGGTGCAGGTGCTGGGCTGAGCCAGAGCTGGGCAGGGCTCAGGGGAGGAGCAGGAAGCTGATGCCTGGCCAAGGTCTGTGGCTCCCAGGTAATGGAGGAAACAGCTTCTCTGTGGACATCCTGGGAGGGCAGTTGGTTCCAACGCTGAAAACTGTTCAGCTGATTAGCAAAAGGCAAGCCAGAAAGAAAGGAGCTTCACTGCCAGACCATGGCAGGAGGGTTCTTTACAAACACTTTCACTTGAATTGTTTTACCTGTGGGAGCTAAATTTCTTTAGTTAACACTGTCTTGTTCTAATTTGATCTGGTGAAATGAGGTTTTGAGTTTTTCTGTGGTGTTTCTGAGGAGGTTGCTTTTAGGGTAAAGGTTGGGGAAGATTTTTCCCCAAGTATTTGTGAACTTGTGTATCCTTTCCCGCGGGTGACCGAACCTATTGGAGTGTACCTGCCCAAGGGGTTGTCCATCTGGTTTGGAAAGTAACATTGCTAGTGGAGGGGAAACTGCTGGGTTCCATCTGAAGAGTGCCTGGATGAAATCCTCACATTGTTAAACTCTGGGGGAGTTGTCTTGGGGCTATAATTTGTTCCCTTGCTTGGTTGGTTGTGGTTTATTTTTTAATAAGACTTTTTTCTCTTTCACACACTGCATGTTTTTACTTGGAGTCTATGTGGAACATATTCTTTCCTTAATGACCCTCCAATGAATCTCCAAGTATTAAGGAATTAGTAATTTTTTTTAAAGTAGAATGCAATTGGAAAAATAAAGCTTTTGTAAGAGTCACCAACCTTAGCAACTTCTTCCTTCCTATTGTACTTTTATTATTTCCATAAATAGACTAGCAAGCCAAGGATAAAGGATTTACTCCAGATATTTGATACGTGCAGAACTGGTGTGTGCATGTGATGAAGCAGTTGGCTTCAGCTGGCTTATGGTGACTGTTACAGAAGATACTGCCAGTGAGGTATTTGACTGAGGTCACACTCGCTAATGAGTTCAAAGCAGAGCTTTGTCATGGGATTTACTGTCTGTAGCTCCCAGAGAGGAGGAGGGTGGGGATTTGTGAAAGGAAAGTAGGCTGCACAGAGCAGTGAAAAGGTCTGAGAGGTCTGTGGTGGTGCTGCAGTGAGGTTGTAATTCATCAGCCTGGTGACCAGTAAAGAGAAGGTGTTGGGAGAAGGGCACTTGGCTGAAATGGTGTTTGATGGATGATAAGTGCAGCTTCTCCATACATGTGGAGAATAATAGAGACAATTTTGCTTGAAAACTAACTCTTTACTTTCACAGTCTTAGTGAAGCTTCCATTCTGGCAGATCTGCCTGGAGCAGCCAAGTACACTGTTCTTCTCTGTCCCCATCTCTGCGCTGCGTGGGGCTGGGGGACTCTCTCCTCGCTTGCCCTGCCTGCAGAGAAGCTGCCAACAGTGAAGGAAGGGATTCGGTGGGGGAAAGCACGGCTAAATCTCTCGTAACCAGGGGGGTGGCAGCTACCTCTGTCGTGAGGTTCTGGAGGTTAAAGCCATGCCCCAGTCTGGTCGCTGTGGTGATGGTGTGTGGGGCTGGAGCTGGGGCAACTGGGAGCACCTTGGCAGCCTTCGGGGTGGAAGGAGAAGGAAGCTATGATGGGTAGAAAGATGAACCAGAAAGAAGTTTGCCCAGTCTCAGTGAACATTAAGCATTTTCCTCGTGGGAAGGGATTGGGCTCGTAGTTTATGCTTCTTAAGGCACCGGAGGAGTCCCTTGCAGTTTATCTGAGCACAGTAAATATCTGTTGACTTACAAAACAAGCAAGAACTGGGATGAAATTTTCCGCAGCAGCCGGACTTTCTCTCGGGGCACGTGGGTTGTGCCAACCCCCTCAGAAAACAGGGAGTGTTCTCTTGCATCGAACTGTGCAAGTCTACAGCCTACAAACTGCAGGGCAGGGGTGATGAGGGTGGAGAGAGCAGGGTGAGCAGAGGCAGCTCTCCCACCTCGCTACCCCGCGTGCTGCGGTGCTTTGCGTGGCTGCAGGGTCTGGCTCACGAAGGGCAGGAGGTGGCAGGGACATGGTGCAGCAGCTCTGTCCGACAACAGACCGTAGTGGGGTGGAGAACCAGCTCCTTTGCAGTGCTTTGCATTGGTACTCAACGTGTAATCCTGTAGTTCTGCCAAGAGTCGTGCTGTCGGATACCCACTGTGGGACAGACCAGTAGCTACTCGGGTACAGAAATGGCTGAAATGGAGGAGGAGGATGAGCTGGTGCTCTGCAAAGCAAAGGAGATTCAGACAGTGGAGGAGGGGAATGCACAGCCAAAGCAGAAAATGGGGGAAGGAGGAAAGAATCAATAGTTCATTAGATTTGTAGAGTAGAAGAAGGAGAAAAAGGATCGATAGTTCATCAGATCTGGAGACTCTGCTTCTGAGATGTGGTTGGTTAACACAAGAATATTTTAGTGGAGTCATTGTTCATGTTATGACCAGTGCACATCGTGTAACAGCTCCTGTCGGTCCATATAAAAGAATAAAGGAGAAGCAGAACTTAAGGGTAGTCAGTTTGCAAAGCTTAGTTTAGGGGGAGGCAGCCCCTCGAAGAGAGCTTGTTGAGAAACGTGAAGCAGTTCTTGGAGGTTCTTGGGCCGTGCTCCTCCAACGCTGTCCTTGCCACAAACAGCATTGCTCAGAAATCTGCAGTTTTCAATTAGGATTTCAGTCAATGTGAGTTTTGTCTCCGGGCTTTGGCCTTGTGGTTTTAATAGTTTACAGCCCAGGTGAAAAGTAAACTCTGCATTAGGATTTCAGACACGGGTGTGAAGTTTCCTACAAAATGAGCTCACTTCTTTAACCCTCCTGGCCTAGAAGTGATGTGGTCATGCAGTTTCCATGATTATACTGCAGAGAAAGAATTGCTACTGTATTATAGAGGTGTATTTTTAGACAGAAGGTTGCAAACCTGCAATATTAGTTTGAACTGGCACTTTGTCCTGGATGTAAATAGTTGAAGTGAAAAGGGCTACTTTTAGTACAAAGTAGCTATTTTCTATGGGTTTAGTAATTAAAAGCTTGTGTATTGGCTGGCTGATGGTCTCATTAGGGCCGAGGAAAGCTCCCTGGAGACTAGCCACACGCTCCAACATCCAGTAACACGAGAATTCTTTCTGGTGTTTAAGAATTACCAGTTGGCTGCACTATTCCTCCCTGTTCCCTTGTTTGTCCGGGGGAGAACGGTGAAGTTCTCCCGTTAGCTCTGCAGCAGGAGCTCCAGAGCACCTGCCAGAGCTGGGGGAGCTCCCTCTGCCAAGGTGTGTCTCTGTAAGAAGTGCAGCAGGTAACCACTATCATGTGCTTTCCCATAAAACCACGCAGCTCGCTTTTTCAATGGCTACAAATCACCAGAGCTTCACATTCAGGGCTCCCCGTCGCCCTTTAAGCTGATGAGTGTACTCCTGTCCTCCCTGCGTGAATAATGCATCGCCTGCCTTGCTCTAGTAAGGTACAGTTAATTCTCTTGGCCTTTAAGGGCTTTTTCTCCCCCTGTTATTACTTAGCTGCCATCCTGTTTGAAGACAACTTATTAACCGCAAGTCTACAAACGCCGGTGAGTTTAGGAGACAATTGCATTATCTGGAGAAAGCGGCTCCAGTGCTCAGATTCTTCAGCAGAGATCTGTCTCTCTGCGCCTTCTGAAACGTCTCTGTGGTGTCCCAGGCATCAGTAGTGTGCCAATAATCAGGTAATTTTCTCTGCAGAGCTTTCTTTGAGCCCAGTGAAACACAGGCTCAGCGGTTTGGGTGGGAAGGGACCTTTCGAGCTCATCGAGTCCAACCCCTCTGCAGTGAGCGGGGCCATCTGCAACCAGAGCAGGTTGCTTGGAGCTATCTGAGCTGGTTCCACGTGTGTTCCCAGTCGGGCCTGCCCCTGCCTCAGCTCGCAGGGCTAGGGGCAGGGCTGCCCTTTGCAGTCCTTTCTGTATTGCATTCTGTAGGTTTGGTACCATTTCTGAAGGTCAGAAGACTCTTGAAACACTGCACCCTTTCTAGGATGCCTGGGGAACAGAGACTTGCCTTTCTGTTTATCTTGATGGAATACCCTCTCAAATGTCTTAATTAAAGCTTAAATCTTTTCTCCTCTGCTTTACCCAGCCCAGCTGCAGGGAGGTTTTTGGTGTGCTCTGTTAATTTTAGCAACATCCTCTCTCGGCGTTGAGTAGGTGAGGCAGAACTCAAGGGTGGCAGGGATTGACAGTGCACCTGCTAAACCAGCCTGCTCTGTATCATCTGTAATTCAAACGTTTATTTTAAAAGGAAACACTTTGGTTGGCAGGCTATGAAGTGTGTGATGATAGCTGAGGAAGCCTAAACCTATCAGGATAGCAGGAGGTGGAACCAGGTCGTGACACGTCGCCCTTTTTCTCAAGGCTCTGCGTTCAACCATTTTTCAGCTAGTTAACTTGATTTGCTGACCCCTGTAAAG
The DNA here is from genome assembly GCA_025331215.1 of Actenoides lindsayi. Taxonomy (NCBI): domain Eukaryota; kingdom Metazoa; phylum Chordata; class Aves; order Coraciiformes; family Alcedinidae; genus Actenoides; species Actenoides lindsayi. The sequence continues at coordinate 65,396 of WTSP01016057.1, forward strand.
AAGAACTGAACCCTAACACAATGATTTTTGCTTCATGCAAAGCTGTAGCTGGACTGGAACATTAACGTTCTTTCGTAGTACCCAGTGACTTTTACATACAGTCCTAAAATAGTCGGGAGTAGGTGAGATTTATTGGCGTGCCGTGCCAACGGCTCAGCGCACAGGAGGAACGCCGGAGGAAGACATTTGGTGGTGGTCGAGGTGGTGATTTAAGCTGGCAAAACTCTGTGTTGTTGGCTGTGCTTAACTTAATTGGTGTTTTCTTCTAGGAGAAAGAAGTATTGTTGGATAAAATGAGAAATCCACGGGCGCTGCGTGTCACACACCATATTTATCCGCTTGGAATTTTTGCGAGTTCTAATAATTGTTTAATTGTGGCGTGTAAATTACTTGCGTTCCTTGTTCTTCCCCCTGACGATGTTCCACTGCATTTTGTAAAGACTAATTACTGTCATCCCCAGTAGAGTTGCTCTTTTACATCAATAATCATTCACAACTTGCTAGACGCCCGTAGCTACAAATCAGTCATTTAAGCAACCCTGGGAAGTGTTTTGTAATTTATTTTTCACATTATACAGCCCATCTGGTAATGGAAAAAGCTAATAGTTATAAACATATTATCAACTTGAAATCAAGCCATTTCTGGAACGCTGTAATTACCACCTACTTCAGCCACCGAGTTGACTCCGAGCGTGTGCACGTGGGCTGCTGCCTGCAGAGAGAGGACAGGGGCTTTTCTCCTCTGTTTTTGCTGCCTGAAAGACTTCCAGGAGGACAAAAAGTCTCCTAACACCAGGCTTCTCGTGCCGTTTGTAGCTGCAGCCCCTGCCACCCTGGGGCTCAAAACTGTGCTTGGGTGCCACGACCCAGCACAGCCACGGGAGACCAGTTGGAAAGGCAGGCTTTGTGCTGGCTCGTGGTAACGGGGGGGTTGCGTTTTACAGCAGGAGAGAAGTGAAAAGAAAACCGGAATTCATTACCAAGGTGTGTTTCGTTAGGGCCCGCTGTGCACCAGCGATCTGTTGAAAACCAGTTGCATTGAAATGGGCTTTGAACAGAAGCCAACCAGAAGTTGACTGCAGAAATGCAGCGTCACTTCTCTGTAGGTCGGACAATATTGCCCTTTCCAGCTGTATAGTTGGGGTTTCATTTTCCGGTGCCTGTCACAGTAATAAAAGAGAGTGGAAAATAAAACTTTTTGCTTATCCCTTTTCAGATTTGCCCAGTCTGTTCATAAATGTTAGGGCTCACCCTTTGCTAGTACTTGCTAAAAGGGAGGGATAATGAAATAATATTGCATTATTTATGAATTTTATTTATTTTATGTATTTAATTAAATAATACTGCATTATTTACAGTAGCAAGGTACTAAACTCATTGACTCAGGATTTTGGCGTGGGTTTTGTTTTGTTGTTGGCTTTTGTGTGCGCTTGTTTGCTTGTTTTTTAAATGACTTCTATTAATCTGCCAAAAGGCTTAGCTGTTCTGGGCTGAATATTTTTAGCATCTTTTACTCCACACTCTTCCTAGCCTACAAATATCCAGCGATGTCCTGTGAGGTCAGGCTGGGAAAGTTGTTCAGCCTGGAGAAGAGAAATCTATGGGGAGACCTTCTTGTGGCCTTTCAGCATCTGAAGGGGGCTACAGGAAAGCTGGGGAGGGACTTTTTACAAGGGCTTGTGGTGATAAGACAAGGGGTGATGGCTTCCAACTGAAAGAGGAGAGGTTTGGATTAGAAATGAGGAAGAAGTTCTTCACTCTGAGGGTGGTGAGACCCTGGCAGAGGTTGCCCAGGGAAGCTGTGGACTCCCCATCACGGCACGTGTTCAGGACCAGATTGCATGGGGCTTTGTGCAGCCTGCTCTAGTGGGAGGTGTCCCTGCCCATGGCAAGGGGGTTAGAACCAAATGATCTTTAAGGTCCTTTTCAACCCAAACCATCCTACGATTCTGTGATGTTAAGTTTTGACAAGGATGAAAAAAAGGAAAACTAAGCACTGGGCTGCGAGGAGACGAGGAGAGAGCAGACTGTGCCCACTCCTGTTTCACACGTGGGGACACTGATTGTAGGAAGCTCCCATACTCCTGCTCAGGAGCTTATTCCGCAGCTCATTTCTAATGTTCATCTTAGACCACTTTTGTTTCCAAAGTTGTATGACTCCTTAAGCAGTTGCTCTTCATGCTGAGAGCTGCAACACTTGGTTTTTGTCTGTCCTGTCATCTCCTCATTCCTGCTTTTATTTTAACAAGTTCTGTGGTGCGAGTTCTTTTAATCTCTCCTTCCAAGTTAAGTCTAGTCAATCTTAAATCAGGCTTAAAGCTTGAATGACAAGTTTTAGAACACTCAAAGTGTACTAATGTAACCTATACGTATACCAGACACTGCCATTTACTGGTTCTGCGTTAGAAGACTGGATTAGGGATTTCATTTTAGACTAAATCTGAGAACTTGAAGGCTGTTTTTTCTTCTTGTTACAAACTGGAGGGAGCCTGGGGTATGGCTGAGCTGTGCCTTTGACTCGCGCTCCACAATTCACTGCTGAAAGACACTTTCCCTGTCCATCCCCTTGACATGTTTTGCTGTGCATTTCAGAACAAGCCATCTGTTATCTTCTCAGTGTATTTCGCAGTCACTTTTATTCAAATATGCTCAAAGCTGCTGAAGGAAGAGATTTTTGGTTTGTTTTTTTTCCTTCAGGCACTTAAGCCTGACTAAGTGGAATAGGTGACGCCCAGCTTTGCTCCTGGAGACTGAAAGGTTTAGTAGTGGAATTAGGCTGGGCACATCCAAAGTGGAGCACTCTGATGTCATTCCTGCCTGTGTGAACAGCCACTCTGATTCTTTCCAACTTGTCACGATAAACCAAACCAAGACAACAGTATCCATCGGACAAAAAATTAATTTGACATAGTGTAAGAAGTATTGATAATACAAGAAATTACTCCTAAAAGCAACATGGAAAATCTGGTCTACTCTTCTGGGGCA
>WTSP01016058.1:0-36995 GCA_025331215.1 Actenoides lindsayi
ATTACTGTTGTTGGTTATGGTTTGTGTTTTTGATTTTTGTCTGCTGAGGGGGGGAGCGTGGTTGTGTGGGGGTGTTTGTGTGTTTGGGGTTTTTTTTTCCTTCATAACTATAAAACTCACTTTTGTTTTACAGATCTATGATGGCAAAGATAACACTGCTCACCTGCTGGGTGCATATACCGGGGCATCATTAAGAGGCCTGACACTAAGTAGCACTTCAAATCATTTGTGGTTGGAATTTAACTCAGACATGGAGGGCACTGATGAAGGTTTTCAGCTTGTGTATACCAGTAAGTATTTGAGAAAACAGTGGTAAGAGTTTTATGACTTTAAAGAAATGAAAATTATTTGCTCATAAGATGAAAATGCAGTCAAAAGAGAAATACTGGTAAAATCAATAGAAAATCATTCTTCACTTATCAAAATAGTATAGTTTCATAATTGTACCTCAAAAAACCCAAAACATGTAGCATACAGAAACCTTGCTTTGACAGTACTTGGCATAATTTGACACTTATTGGAACCACACTGATACAGAAGATTGCTAACAAAAAGTTATTATCTAGAAATAGACTGACAAAATTTAACTCTAAGGATTAGAAGAGGAAAAATCTTTTCAAATCATTTGCTTAGAGTGTATATAGGAAACAGTGATACATATCCGTTTTATCAAGTGGCAAATTCTTGACATATATGTGGTTGTTACTTGTGTCTGTTGGCATGTAGTGTGTATAATCATTTCATCATTGCTGAATTATTACATACAAATGCATTTTAAGCATGCAGGATGGTATTATAAGGTAATTCTGCAATGCAGTTGTCATCATTCTTTTTTCTCCCTGTGCTCAAATCATTCATTTTCACCTGTTCAGAAAAAATGTTATCTTTAAAAAACTCTCCATCATGTTTTTAAAACTAATCCTAATAAAAATAAGTCTAGTAGAATGAAAGAGAAATATTTTAAAATACTACAAGAATATGCAATTATTTTTCAAGTAAAAGTTGTATAATTATGCCATGTAATAGCCTGTAATAGTATAGGCCTGAACCTCATGATTAAAGACAGGCCTTCCAGTGCTGTGTTGCTATGTAAGTGTCAAGGTATTTAATTTTTTGTATTTATGTTGGTGCCTCCAAGCCCAGCACTTGAACCTTATCATTATTTCCTCCCTTCTGAGACAGGCATTATTGTAGAATACACTTTCCTGGCCTGACCAGTTATTGCCTGAACAGTGCTGAATCTTCTGTTGTAGATATTTGTAGAACTGAAAAAGTGAAAAATCCTCATGGGTGAAAATAAAGATAGGGAGGAAAGAAAAAAAGAAGCAGAAAGTGATGCTAAGGCAGTCACTTACCATCTCCCGCAAGCGGACCAATGCCAGCCAGTCTCTGAGCAATGTCCCCTTTGGAGAGACTATCCCCCAGTTATATGCTCAGCGTGGCATTATATGGCATGGAATATCACTTTGGTCAGTTGGCGTCAATTGTCCCAGTTGTGTCCACTTCCAGCCTCTTGACTACCTCCAGCCTATTTGCTGCGGAGGCAGAGTGACATGCGGAACAAACTCTACAACCCGTGAAAGGTTATTAAGCAGGTATGTTTATTGCGGTGCCAGGTGCAAGGGGGATCTCTCCTAGCTTGCACACGGAGGTGTCAAGCAAGCAGGTATTTATTACACTAAATCATGCATATTCAACAGAGTTAGCTACATATTCATTATATGGGGTTGGATTATTATAATTAGTTCTGGGAAGTCATTATCATAGGCCTCCTCCCATTGGTGCTTGCGCACTGCCATCTGGTGGTCATGGGCCGGGGTCTTCTGCAGGAGGGCTCCCAGTCTTCCTCGCAGTGTACTTTTCACCTTTGGTTCAAAATGTTGACGTTTCGCAGGCTGCTCACCGCAGAACTGTAAGGTCCAGCCTGTCTCTGGTAGCCCTTCATTGTTAACAACTGAGTCCCTGCTTTGTCTAGAGTTAGTTTCTCTTATCTACAAAGACCAAGGCCATACAAGACGAGCTCAAGGCCTATAAAACTGTCAAGCCATAACATGAAACAAGTACCAATTAGTTTTATCATTCACTCACACAGCACCTGATTTCCCGGGAGTTGGGCACTGGGTGATGTTCCTTGTTTAAAATCCCATAGCACTGGGCAGGTGAGGAAGCAAAGACAGGAGAGGGCCTGGTCTCTTCCCTGGGATCCTGGGGTCACAGCACGACCCAGGGAGATCATGAGAAACAGAGAAGGACTTGATGCTGTCAAGTACTGTTCAACAATAGCAGAAGCATTAGTGTTTTACCACTCCTGGTTTAGTCAGTCTAAAACACAGCACCTTTTATAGCTGCTATGAATTAACTACATTTCAGCCAGACTCAGCCACAGTATACTACATCTCCTTTACACTCTCCCTTCAGATTTATATGCATAGGTAAGATACCCCATGAGCCTTCTCCAGGCTTAACAGTCCCAGCTCTCTCAGCCTTTACCCATAGGAAGGATGATCCAGTCCCTTAATCATCATAGTAGCCCTTTTCTGGACTTTCTTCATTAGCTCCATATCTATCTTGTACTGAAAAGCCCCAAACTGCACAATGTACTCCAGTTGTGGGTTCAGCAGTGCTTAGGGTAGAGAGGAAGGATAACTTCTGTTGATTGGATGACAACATGCCTTTTAATGCAGCCCAAGGTACCCTTAGCCTTCTTTGATGCAAGGGCACATTGCTGGCTCGTGTTCAGCTTGTCATCCACCATGACCCACGTGTACACTTTTGCTAAGGTACTTACTAGCTGTGTGGCCCCCAGTATATTCTGGTGCATGAGGTTGTTCCTCTCCAGGTGGCAGCATCTGGTGTGCTCCTCCCTATCTGGTGTTGCCATCAAACTTGCTGAGGGTACACTCTGCTCCTTCATCCAGATCATTAATGAAGATGTTGAACAGGACTGGACCCAATATTCATCCCTAGGGTGCACTGCTAGTTACTGGCCTCCAATTAGATTTCATGCTGTTGGCCATTTGCCATTTTGTGAAGGACAGCTAATATTTGCTTTGCATAGGTACAGATAATGAAACCTTCCAAAAATACAATGAACTTCCACTGATGCTTTTAAGCAGTAAACAAAATCCTCACAAGATGTAATGAAACATTTTTTGTACTTGGGTTACATTGTGAGGATTCATTCTCCTTCAGTTGCCTAGAGTAACTATTGCCATTCTAGATCCCCTTTATTATGTCCCTAGCTATCAGGTGCTTCCCCAGGATACAGTTTTCTCTTTGGTCCTGTTGCCAGAACTGTCAACACTGTGTGGATAGCTGACATACAGTATAGGGCAGCAAAACAGTGCAGGTACCTATGCTTAGGCAATACAGTTACATGTTCACCACCAAAGGAGAAGTGATCAGTTAAAAAGACTACCTCTGTGCTTGTGTAAGCAGGTTATCCAGAGATGAGGATATTTCAAGGATCAAGGCACTTTTTAACTTCTTTTCATACAGTATGATCAATAATTTTCTTAGAAGATAGGTAAGTCTAACTGGTCAATAAGTATTCAATCTGGCAACATCAAAAAAGGTTCTTCATTTGGGACTCACATTAACATCTTTTAGAGCTTCCACAATGCCATCTGTACTGAGAAACAATAGCTTAGCTAGGAATGAGAAAAGTTCAGCTCAGAGACTCTTCAGGAACTGAGCCATTTTCAGTGAGACAGTAAATGAGCTCAAGGGAGAACTGGGAATATACAGCATTTGACCTTTTTTTTTTTTTTTTTTTCCTTGTGTGAGCAAACAGCCTTAACCAACTTGAAACATTTTATCTGTAAAATAAATTAGTGACTGTTTTTTCAATCAATCAATAGTAATGATTCAGTACCTGAAGAGAGATTGTGAAAGGCTACCAACTGTTGACCAAGTGGACATATACTGTGTAAATGGCTTCGTGTCACTTAGAGATAGGAATATCAATCTGACACAAAGTGCCTTTTTTACGTACAAAGAGTTTGAGCTTCATGATATCAATAAAATAAATTTGCGTTTGAATGAAGTGAGGTTTTAAGCTGCTTCTCAGTTAATAACACAAATTATTTGGGATAGAAAATCTTTACATAAAATTTCTGTTTGTTTCCCTAATGGTTAACATGCTTCCCTTTTTCTGTATAATGCATAAGTCATTTTATTTCTTTCTTGCTCCACGTATCTTAATTCCCAAAAATACCCAAATTGTTCGGCTTGAATTCTCTGCATCATCATCATTTCTTCCTTCATGTAGTTTTTAAATTTGCAAACTACTGAATGCAGGATTATGGTAGAGACTTGTGAATATAACAGTATTTCTTCAATGCCATAGGTGCTATTGTGCCATTGGTGTAAGTGCACAATAAAAATAAACAAATCTACTCTGAAGTTTTGTTTATGAGCCTTTAAATATCTATTCACAAACTAAATAGTGATCAAAGTAAATGGGCAATCACTTTAACATGTTATAATTTCTCATATCATTTTAGAACTGACTGATACTGAATTTCCTTCTCAGTCTCTAACTGAACTCTTAGGAAAAATGATGTTATGACACAGTTTGGTTTTCATGCTCTAAGTGAAAGGTATAGACATTATCAGACTGTTTAAAAACAGAGAAGAAACATTAATTACGTTGCTAAATGAAGTTTGAAAATGTCTTATTTCCGTTGGGAAACTGAAAAACTTTATTAATGTATGTACCTGTTTGATTTTGCAACTACAATGTTTTACTCCTACCACAGGTTTTGAGCTTTCACATTGTGAGGACCCTGGTGTGCCACAGTTTGGATATAAAATCAGTGACCAAGGCCATTTTGCTGGAAGCACTATAATTTATGGATGTAACCCAGGTTACACACTCCATGGAAGTAGCCTTCTAAAGTGTATGACTGGAGAAAGAAGGGCATGGGACTATCCTCTGCCATCATGTATTGGTAGTAGACTTTTCTATTTTTTTTTTATTTTCTTAAGCTATTACCTGAATATAAGACAGAAAAAAAAATTGTAAGGATTGTTAGATCTTTGTGAAATCTCATCTGTATGTATACAGATCTATTTACACATACAGATCTGTCTGCATAGATCTCACCTAAGTCTGTGTGAGTTGTATTACTTTTTTTTTTTTATTAAATAAGTAATTTTTAAACATTTGTGCATACTAGAATTCTTAATACGTGAACACCTAGCTATAGTCAGCAAATAGTCAACATAGAAAGAGAGCTTAATCAGAAAGACAGGATCATATGAGAGATTGTAGAAATAGTAATTTTTTTCTAATTTTATCTAAATAACGTAAAGCTAGAAAAAAATCCATATATTTAAATATAAATACTACAAAATAAATGAAAGTAAAAAATTAAAGATACGGAAAGATACAGACTTATGTCCTGGGTTCAGCTAGGATAGAGTTGATTTTCACAAGTGGCTGCAGCACTGATGCAGCATGAGGAAATGATACAACATGAGGAAATTGTCTAGAAGAGATCTGGGAAGATGAAGGGCAGTTAAGAAATGCACAAGAAGGTCAGGAAAAAAACACATGCTCAGATCAGGAATATTCCTTGAAAACAGCAAAATTTCATCGCAGTGGTGTTTGTACAGGACTGAGATCTCTTTTAGATAGCTCTTTAATAAGTTCAAACAAAAGCCTGAGTTTGAATATCTCTTACTCATCCATGATCAAAATAGTCAGGTTTTGAGACTTTAAGTTCAGGAATGGATTGAATAGCAGGAGGTGAATATGAATCAGTAGTACAACTGTTCTAAAATTTCTGGTTTATAGGACTCCTTTCAGCATTCACTTTTAGTTAGAATCAGATTAAAACTAAACTTCTTTCCTATGAAAGGGAAATAGAAAAAAAGACTTTTTTTTTTTTTTTTTCAACAGTCAGTTTTTGCAACACTGGTGCCCTTTATTTTCAGAGTACCTGTTTATGCGCCAGGTAGTCGTATTTTGCTCAAGTTTTGTCCTTACAAGAACTTAGTCACAGCCCACCACAAGATCTTTTAGGGTAGACAGATTGTTCAGCCAAATGTTGAGAATCTGTGAAAACAGTGATGCATTGCTTGAAATGTTTTAGGTTAGCATGCACAAATAAAATTATTTCCCTGCATGTTTATGAGCAACATAAGTCAATGGACACTTTAATTTGCTGCTACTATCAGAAATTGGTTTTAAAATGCATTTTTTCTTGTTTTACTATCATTTAATGGAAGAATGTGACTGACAAGAAAATAGAACCATTTTCAAGTAGTTGTAGTAATCATAAATCTTAAACAGGTAGTAAATATTACAGTGTGACTTACTAACCATGGAATTTGTGCATATATATATAGTATAATATATATGTCCTTTAACTTGACATCCTTAAAAGAATCTTTAGCTTTGACATTTGGAGGCAAAATTAAGACTCTTAATTAGAATTGGCTTCATAGTAAGTAGTCTGGAGATGTAAGACAAAAATGTTTCTGCTCTGTTACTCCTGACTGCAACCTGAGAGGATGCTGCCTTCTGAGAAGTTGCACAGCTGATTCAACAACCAGCGAAACTGGGGAGCTGGAACCTTCCTGGAGAGGCAGATATAACCCACTAGGCAGAGAGAGAGGAACTTCAAATATCATAATAAAAAAGCAAATCAGTTATACTCTATGAAAATCAGAAATTATAAATTTATAGTTGTTCAGTAGCCCTGAATGGAATGTAATTAATTTCAATCAGTTTGTCAGTGAGTAATTTTTTCTTTATAGTGTACTCTATTTATATCCTTATTGCAGTGAAAGAATAATAGACTGTGTCTAGGGATAGGGCTGGGCCAGCCACTAGACAAATGAGAAATGCTCCTTATTAACCCTTCTCCCTTCCCAAAAGGGGAAGAGAAAGGGAATAAGGAACTGGAAAAGAATACTAAAACTCCTTTCATGAAAATAATATTAACATGGAATATATACAAACATATACAAAACAATACCAAACCTAAGCACCCTGATGGCAATTACATCACGGTCACCATTGTTGCTGTGGGGAAGTCCCAGACTAGACTCAGCAGCAGATGTGAACTGTATTCAGGAGCTGGATTCTGGAACTGGATTCAGGAACACACAGATTGGGATCAAAGACAGAACAGGCAGAGTCCTCCTCAGATGACAGCCATTGAAGAAGGGAGCTTGACCCTCATGATCCCTCAGCTTAGCACTGAATATGACCTATATGAAATGGAATACCTTGTTGGTCAGTTTATGGTCGCTTGTCTTGTCCACTCCTCCCCGTGGGTTTCAGACCTCTCATTTTTTGCACCCCTGACATAGTACACAAGATTTAGCAGTGACTGTGGTCTGCATAGGAGCAAGTATAAGCAAGAGGCTTTCTGCATGCCACTCCTTGATAGTAACTCTAAACATCAAGCATTATCACTGTTAGAAGCAGACACTGTCTGTGAAAACATGTCATTAGCTTCAGAAAGTGCAGTTACTTAGAAGTGACTTAGCTGAAAAGTAAAATCACTGAACAGAATTAGTTCTGTTCTAACTCAGACAAGGGTACTGTGCTATCCTCTGAGTTGAGTAATTATGAAAGACTTTTTTTTAAAGGGTATTTAGGAATTAACATATTGGCAATGTGCTGGAAAAAGATATGAAAGGCCACCTGTCTCTGCAAATTTGCTTTTATTATGTCAGAAAATCCATCAAGAGTTGCATTTCAAGTATATTTTATCATGGAACTCACAGATCGTAAGGTAATAAATCTCTTAACTAAATATCTTAGGTGTTAGTCAACATAAAACTGCATTTTAACTAAGAGATCTAATCAAAGTATTATTTTGGCTTTGCACTTCACAAGACAGAAAGCATTAGAGGGACTTTTAAAGGAAGGAAAGTGAAATAGGAAGGCTTTAAATGCCTCAGGGGTCTACATTAAAAGAATCAGTAATTCTCAGAGAGTAGGTATTAAGTTCATGAAATACTCAGTTTTGCCTAATGACTGACTGAGGCCATCTAAGAAGGAGCTACTTACCATCTGTTATCCTGTAAGAAATACTAGCTTCACTGTGAGGACAATTTTTGAGTTAGAATTTTTTACAGCTTTTTTTTTTTTTTTTTTTTTTTTCCTTGTCTGAAATCCTGATTTCCTCTCTGAATAACTTTAGCATGGGGTTTTTGGTTTTTTGGTTTTGGTGGGGTTTTTTGGGAGGCGGGTGGTGTTGGGTTTTTTTTAAATATAGGTTTTACTTCGTGCTTACATATTTAGTTTTCTTAATTCTACTGCTTTAGAGTGACATGGTGATATTGGTTGTATTATTTTTTTTAAAGTAATAATCCATATTCCTTTTCATTATATGATGGTATGTTTTCTAATTATTATGGTATGTTCAAAATTATTAGAAAAGCATAAGTTCCAAAGGAAAATACAAACATATTAAAATAAAACTACAGTTACAGGTTCCTTTCCCAAGACACTTCAAATCCTTCTTATCTTACAATCTTCGGGCATAGTCAGTTTAGTTGTGTTGCTTATTCAGGAAGAGAGTAGATGTATAAATGGATTGTTTAGATGATTAGCTGGAAGAAGATTTGTAATGAATTAAAAGTAACATATTTTGCAATGTTTATTAGCTGAATGTGGAGGCCGTTTTAAAGGAGAATCGTCAGGAAGAATCTTGTCTCCTGGCTATCCTTTTCCTTATGACAACAATCTGCGTTGCATGTGGGTGATTGAAGTAGACCCAGGAAATATTGTCAGGTACTGGAAACAAATCTTTTTCTTTATATAGTAACCATGTCTTACCTGTACAGGGGAGAAAATAAGCGATTTAGATTTAAAATTGAAGATGCAGCTCAAGGTCAGTATTTTTAGCATTTTGAATTTGAATATGTAGGTTTGTGTTGAAACTGTCTCTTTTACAATGAACATTTTCTGATGAAGATCATGCTTTAAAATTAGTCATGTTTTTTGTAAAGTTGATGAATTTTAAACTACTTCATAAGGCTATATATGCAAATGTGTACAAACTAGAACTGCTAACTGAAAATCTTGTTAAAAATATCTAATACGAAAGCTATTTTAGTGCTAGAGTTATTGAGGGCAGCCCTGTGCAGAAGGTCATGGGGGTGTTGGTGGATGAAAAACTGAGTATGAATCAGTAATCTGCTCCTACAGCCCCAAAAGTCTGGGGCTGCATCAAAAGAAGTATGTCCGACAGGTCAAGAGAGTTGATCCCTGCATCTACTCTGCTCTTGTGAGACTCCACCTGTATTCAGCTCTGGGGTCCCCAGTATGAAAAAGACATGGACCTGCTCAAGTGGGTCCAGAGGATGGTCATGAAGCTGTCTGTTGATGTTTACAGACAGTACTATCTGCCAGTTTCCTTTTCTATCTATTGTATAGTTTGCAAAATCTTACAATATCAGTATATTCATGAAGGTGATCAGAGGGATGGAACACCTCTCCTATGTGGACAGTCTGAGTTAGTTGGGGTTGTTCAACTTAGAAAAGAGAATGTTCTGGGGAGACCTTATAGTGGCCTTCTAGTTCTTAAAGTGGACCTACAGTAAAGACTGGGAGGAACTCAGGGAGTGCAGTGATAGGATGAGGGTTAATGGTTTCAAACTGAAAGAGTGTAGATTTAGATACTTGGAAGAAATTCTTTACTGTCAGCATAGTGAGACACTGAAGCAGGTTGCCCAGAGATGTCCATGCCCCCTCCTTTGAAATGTTCACAGCCAGTTTGGATGGAGCTTTGAGCAACTTGGTTTGGTGGAAGGTGTCCCTGCTCCCGGCAGAGGAGTTGGAACTAGATGATCCTTCAGGTCCCTTCCAACCCAGATCATTCTATGATTATAAGGCGAAATATGTACAAAGTAAAAAGTGCTGGAGTCAGCAGAAACTTTTAGTGGAAGAGTCTACATTTTTAATTCCCCTACGTATCAGTAGTTACTTTAATTAGATATTTATTCACACTATATAATTAATTGCATATGTTTACAGTTCCGTTTAATTTGTTTTGATGCTAGTGTGATGTGTAATGTTGTCTTAAGAAAAACAAAACTATTTCCTGAAAAGACTGTGAGTACTTACAGATTATTTGAATGTCTGAAGTAATATATTATTTCATGGTAGACAGATATTAGGGTTATTTTTCTTTCAAATAGATTTCTGTGTATTGCGCTTTTATGCATCCAAAGCTAAAGGTGTGAAACATGGAAAATCACCCTTGGAAATCAAAGTTTATTTGCCTTTTTAAAAATTTTTGTTACTAAATAGATGTTATTGAGTAATATGAAAGCTGACAATAAAATTATGGTATTCTTACAGCCTCCAGTTTCTTGCTTTTGATACTGAGGCATCCCATGACATTCTACGAGTTTGGGATGGTCCACCTGAGAATGAGATGCTACTGAAAGAAATTAGTGGATCCCTTGTTCCTGAAGGCATTCACAGTACACTCAACATAGTAACTATCCAGTTTGACACAGATTTTTATATCAGCAAATCTGGATTTGCCATACAGTTTTCAAGTAAGTTGATGATTTTCTTTCATTTTTTATAAAGTGGTTCACTCACAAATAATTTTAGTGCTGAAAACCAATTAAAATCATTGAAAACATTTCTGACTTTGCTAGGGAAAGAATTTGCCCAGTCTTAAAAATTTGTTGTAAGGCTATATTTTGTCTTGGAAAAAAAAAATCCCTCAAAAAATCATGTCCTTTTCTATTTGGCATTATTTCAAGGGCATCTGTGGCAGTGCCAGAACGCTCATAATTACAATTTTTTATAATTTTTTTTTTTCAAAGGAGGTGATATAGGCATGTTAAAGGCTCCGTCCTTTTCTAGTCAATAAGAGTTTCTACTTCGAGACGTCTGTGCAGTTTTCTCACTCCTGCTGCCCTTGTCTAGGTTGAAACAGGAAATAGCTCTACAGGAACAGCAGTGTCCTTCTCCCTAGTGCCTTCTAGCACTATTTTATCTTACTACAGGCAGCATGATGACAAATCTAAACAGTTACTTAACTGTTACTAAATCCCTTTAGGCATTTTTAGAACTGATACAGAAAAAATCATTGGGTGAGAACCATTTTGACCTTCTGTTTTTCTGACCAGTGAAATTTATATATTTTTTTTTCAAGATTAGCAAGATCTGTTCTAATATCATTTTGTTTAGCAGTAGCAATGTTTCTAACATGGATTAACATTTAATGATAACATTATTTACCTTGTGCTTCCTGTGCCTGGTAATTGTATTAGCCCTTGTTTTCCCCTACCCTCATTCTTTCTCTGTGTATGACAAATACTTGAGTGTGTGCACAGTAATTTGAAGGAAAAATGAAGTATGTGAATGAGAGGACAAAGGAAAAGATGCTTCATGTGTTGTGAAAGAATGCCACTGCTATATCTGATGGTTCTTGAAGCCTTAGCTTTTAATTCTTTAAGCCCAAGATATTTTTGTGATTTTACCACCTTACCCCCTTTCAGAGCCCATTTGGAGGAGTCTGGCATATCTGCTCCTTTATTTTATGTTGAGGCCAAAAAGGGATTCAGGGGAGTATTATGCACTGAACTTACTCAGATAGTCATTTAGGGTGAGCAGAAAAAGAGATTGATGTAGACTAAGAATGGTGTTGCAAGGAAAAATTGATGGGACACAGGAGTAAAGCCATAAGGCAGCTACTGATGCACTTCGAGTACTTTATGTAAAAAGAGGTTTTAGAATTTTATCTGAAAGGAGAGGTTTTCTATGTAATTCTCCTTGCTTTCACAATCTGTTGAGATCTAATGATGACAGTTTAAAGGATCCATGAAGTGTTCCTGCCTCAGCATTTCTCTTACTCTTCAGTCCAGGTTCACAAAATCACAGTGATCCTTGCCAGATACTTGATGTTGCATAGTTTGGGTATATATTAGTTATTAGAACTGCAGAGATTTTTATTATTTTTATTATTTTTTAAGATTTAAAAAATAACGTATAAACAGCTAGGCAACCTGAATTACACTGTTGCTTTATGGACATAGTATTTTACTAACCAGGAAAAAAATATATTTGAGGAGATGGAGGAAAAAGATAATTCTGTGCAACTTTGTTTCAAGCTGTTTTTATACTTTTTTGAGTGTATGATGTTGTCTGAGTTGAACAGATGGTGTCTGCATACTCTACCTACAGTGTAATTAACAAACAGAAAGCTCACACAGGGGATGTATCTGCTTTTACTTCCCTCTTGGCATTTCATGAAATTGAGTATGAGCATTTAACTGGATTATTGGCCCTTTTAGCTCAAGAGGAATGTTATTCAGTGAGAACAGGTATTTTATGTTCAAACCTTTTTAAGACCGTGAATTCTTTGTTTTTTTTATATTGTTTTCTTAATCTTTAAACTAAAACTCTGTTTCTAAAAAGTGGATTAAACTTCTTATCGGTTCCTTGCAGTTTCTGATCTCATTTTATCAACTGTTCATATACAATTCTGCATCTGTCATTTATTTAATGAGTGAAAATGTTCACCATTGACAATGTAGTGTAATTTGAACTTGAATCCTTTACAAATCATCCAATATATATGGAAGAGTAATTTTTAACTCATAACATAACTTACAGGTAAGATAGATAGCATTCTTCACCAAATTAAAGGGTAGGGGGAAGGAGAGCATAGAGAAGCTGAAATGTTATATCAATAGTAGAAAGAAAACTGTATTTTAATTAGTATTCTTATTACAGTTGGTACTATTACATTTGTCTCTGTCTAGGGCTGCCCAACACGATCCTTTACATGGCACTGAAGTTCTTCATAATTTTGTAAAATTTAGGGAATGGGAAGGGGGAAGGAGTCAAGATGAGATTTTCTTGTTCATTGCCTCAATTAGATGATGTTCGGGTTTTTTTTATTTTAACATGTCAAAATGGGATGAACAGATTGACTAATGTAGCTAAAGAGTAGGTGCCAGCTATGTTCCCTTAAATTAGGGGAAGAGTGAAAGTTTGACAACAGGCCACAAGCAGTATACAAACAGGAAGTTTCCATTGCAGTGTAATTTGTTTGAACTGTCAGAAACAAAGCATGAAGATCCCAGTACATACTGTAAAAATACCAATGAAATCAGC
Source organism: Actenoides lindsayi (assembly GCA_025331215.1). NCBI lineage: Eukaryota > Metazoa > Chordata > Aves > Coraciiformes > Alcedinidae > Actenoides > Actenoides lindsayi. Next base: position 13,106 of record WTSP01016058.1, read on the forward strand.
AGTAACTTCATTTGGTAAGTAAATTCTCCACAAAGTAGAAAACTAGAACTTCAAGAAAAGTGAAGGAGAAAGAGAAGGGAACAAGTGTGTATTTGCCAAAGTCAGGAGCTCTATGTCTCAGGGTCAGGTAGAAGTATTAAGCATAATAAAACATTTTCTCCAGCTGATGTTGCTTCATGTCACAAAGCTGAAAGTAGTAACACAAAGAGAAAAAGACAAAGACAATTGAAAAATAATTGAGTGGGAACATTAAAGTGCAAAAACCATGAGTGTTAATAATCTCATGAGTTTAAAGTAATTTATTTAGTCCCTTTGATATGCTTGAAGTGTGTAATATCAGATTCTACGAAAATTGGTGAGATTATTGCCCTAGATTTCAACAGCCTTTGAATCTGGCTTTCTGCTAGCTTTAGCAGTTCAGGTGCCATTTATCATTTATGTGGAAAGGAAGGATCTGTATTATCTCTCATAGGCCATTATTTCACCGTTAACAGCTGCACTACTGAGTCACGCAGCATTACAGACTGCATTCTGCTCAGGACAAACGTGCTATTGCACTTCTGACTAATCAGCACACAATGTGGAACATTATAAGGCAGCTAGTGCAGAACTAACCTGCTATGGTTTGACTATTTGAGAGGGTTGGGTTTTTTTGTAAATAGATACTTTAACAGTACTTTACATATGTGATAGCATTTTCTTATATAAAAGGATATGCCTTAGAATGCTTGGATTTACCGTCAAACTACAGCTGTCCCTCCTTATTTTAAGATTGGGTGAATAGCTCTTTGTTTTACTTGTCTCTGTAGACTACAGAAAAAGCCTAGTGTCAGATACTCAGTGTCAGAAAAAACCTTGTCAGATGGCTACATAGATTTAAGTTTGACAATATTAATTTCCATTCTGGAATTATAATGCATGATACTCCTTACTTTAATTGCATTTAATGCTTAAATGCTTACAGGTCAGCTTTCTATATTTATGTTTAGTGCTGATTGATAGCCACACGGTCCTCTAAATTTCCTGTTTGATCTGTTGGTTGGTTTTATTGTTTAGGTTTGGGGTTTTTTTTGTTTTTGCTGTGGTTTGTTTTTTTTTTGTTTGTTTTTTTTTTTAAATTGTGATTTGTTTGTGTTTGTTTGGTTTTTTGGTAATATTGAAAGAAAGAAACATTTACCACACCCTCATTTAGGAAAACTTTTTAAAACTGAACATCTTCTCGATCTCTTTTTTTTGTTGTTGTTTTTGGTTTTTGTTGTGGTTTTTTTGTGCGTGTGTGTAGTTTTTTGTTTGATTTTGTTGTTGTTTTTGTTGGGGTTTGTGTTTTTGTTTGGTTGTGGGGGGTTTTCTTGATTTTGGGGTTTTTTTTGTGAGTCTGTTTTTTATTTGTTTGTGGTTTTGTTCGGTTGTGGGTTTTTTTCTTTGGTTGGTTTTGGGGTTTTTGTGGTTTTTTGTGCGCGTCTGTTTTTCGTTTGTTTGGATTTTTGTTTGCATGTTACTATTATTATATTTATTTTATTTTCTCCAGTTTCTCAGTAGCAAAGATCTCTACTTCTGACATGTTTAACCCAAAGGTTATTAGAGAATGGATTTAGGGAACTTAACTGGTTTTGTTCTCAGAGTTGTTTACCGGTACTGTTGGTATAGAGATCACTAACATAACATCTTCCCTTTTCTGATGTCAGGAAGGTAGGATGTATTCTTCCTCATTTCTATTCTGTAGCAGAACCAGCTAACAGAACAACTTAACATCTTAAATGTTTTCACACTCTGGTTTGCTGTTTTCTTTCAACTATGAGATGAGTTCTTTGGATTTAGAGATTTCAGGATGAGTGTTTTCCTGTCAAAAATAACTGTCAATGTTTACACTTGCAAATTTAGCTCAGTTTTGGGTTTGCTGGGGGTGTCATTGATGTGTGTTTTCTTGCTTTTTTCTTATTTGTGTGTGGGGGTTTTGTGGATTTTTTGTTTGTTTGTTTTTCGCATTGAGAAGTTTAAAAGAAAGAAGACATTGAATAAATTTGAATAATTTTGTTTTCTTCTGTCGACTGTTGCCTTTCTTCTAAGTAGCAGATACTAGTAAAAGGAATAACCATTTCTGGGTCTTCCAATGGCAAAAATGTCATTCCTGTGATGAGTTTGTAAGTGACGTTAACTACTTAGTAGCTATTATCTCTTAGCTCAGTTGTATATAGGATACATGTCTTTTATACAAGCAAATACTGTAAGTTAATGTTTCCATGTAAAATGACCTGGTAATGACTTGTAGATAGTAACCGAGTGTAATGGTATGACTAGATGAAAGCAGAAAGGAAGTATGGAAAGAAACAGGTTAATTTATAAGCGCTTTTGAAATTACAAATAAATATATAGTCCTCTTCGTCATGTCACCATAAAAATAACTTATTTTAATTATATTCAAGATTGGATTCCCTTGATTTAAACCCCATGCAGCACAGTTTAGCCAAACCCTTGTGACTTACATCAATGCAAAGCCTACTCACCCTAAATTTACAGATGTAGAATTTAAAATAGACTTTAATTATGACAATGAATTTCAGAGAGCTCAAGCTGATTTGATTCCAAATTGGAATGTCATGTCTCAGATTAATGTTTTAAGTTTGTGTTTCAATGTCATATGTGTGAAATCTATTTTTGAAATCTGAAAAATCTAATGCTATTTATTCTGTTAAAGCAATACAAAATTTAACACTGTACTTTAGGTTTCTCAGATAAAATTTGTAGTTCTGATGGGTCATTTTGCTTGCAAACAAAAATCATTACGGATCTTAATAATTGTCTATAAACCAAAATAAATTTGGAAGTGCAAAATGATCTTTATGTGGAATCATAATGTTATAAATGAAAAAACTTCTGTTTCAGAAAAAAATTCTCTTTAATTTACTCATAACTTTTTTCTCTTTTGTTAATCCAATCTTTCATTAAATTCTATAACGTTAGCTATTGATTGCAGACAGTGAAGTGTTTCTATAGTAGTACATTTGTACAAAATTTTGAAAGTATTCTAGCTGAGATAATTTGAAGATTTAATTAATAGCATGTATTTTATTTTCCATTTTCTGTTAGTTATAAAATATAGCTAAAAGTATACAGCTTATGCTATCTTGTATAACAGCTATCTTCCTAACAGAGAGACATTAAATAGAAGGGCATTACAGTTTGTTCTCTATTTACACATGCAACTCTTTGATTTTAGTCACAGTAGAAAATTAGAGAATGAGGTTATAAGGAAGCCTGATCATCAAATAATATTCTATACTCAGTAATACAGTTTGCCTCATTATTTCAATCTTACATAGAACTACAGGCAAACTGCAGTGCGTCTGGGAAATTCATCAGCTGAAATTTACAGGAATTCTTTTGTTGAAACCATGTAAAAGTAACATTTTGTATGTTTAAATGTATTTGAAGTTCATCCTGCCTCATTGAAATATCTTCTTATAATATATTTTCCATATAGGAAAGTAATATTGAGCTGATTTTGCAGTATTCTCCAAAAAGGTATCTTATAAAGTATTTGGTACAAAACACAGAAGAAAACAGCATGGAACTGACATTCACTCATATGACTAGGGAAACCATTTTTCCATGGTAAATAAATAAGATGTCATAATTACTCTGCTGTCTGCTTTCATTGACAAATTTTGATGCTGCATTAATTCTACTTTGGAGATGGATTTTCTGTTTGGCAATCTCAGACACACGTCTGTGCATGCACACACAGGGTTCTTTGCTGCAAGCACAGATATATCTTCAGGACTGTTATTCTGTTTTTACACTCAGATTACAGTAGAATGCATAAATGTAAAGAGGGACAGCTGTTTGGAAATTTATCTTCTGTTTCTCCAAGGTCTTATCCTCCTCTCACTTATGTATGTCTCATTTTCAGTCAATGACTGTAATTGAAGTGCATTTTCTATTGTATGTAATTCGTACCATAAGAAAGAAAGGTGATTTGGAAGTTTTATTGCTAGCTATAATGGAAGGAACATATCACAAATATGTATCTAGAGAGAAGTAATACTTTGGAAGAATGGCCAAAATATGTAAGTGAAATTACTTGAAGGCATATCAAAGTAGATTTACACTTGATTAGTTTTGCTTTTTTCATGTTCTATAACTAATCTTCTTGCCTTTTGAAAAGCTTTCACTAGCAGAATGCACAGCCTCTTTCTCAAGCTGTAATTGGTTCAAATTCTGTATCTGGATTTTTACATGCCATATACATCTTCTTACTTCAGTTTCAAGAAGCGTTCTTAATATGGAGGTCACTTCAAGTCTGTCAACTCATTGTTCCTGCTTTCCCTGTTACCCCATTCCTGGTTAGGGCTGGGTGTTTTGTAGTGTAGATAAGTTTAAAGGAGATTTTTGCTGTTATTTTATTGCCATAGAAATATTTCTTTTTTCCTTAACAACATTGCAGTAAGCTGCCTCATATCATAAAGGACAGATCTAGCAAAAACATCTGACTGAAGGAATGCTTATCTTTCAGTCTTCTCTATTTGACTGTGGAAAAAATTATTTATGGACTGCTAACTTCAGTTACTGGATGGACATGTTAAGACATGCAGTCTGAGATACAATTCATTTACATAAAGGATTTTTAAAACATTGCAAAAGAAAATGAAAATAAGAATCAGATCTTTATTCTTCTTTATATTCCCATTGGTGTTTTGGGAAGGTTTAATCTAAATAATGAGACTAAAGAAAATGGAAACTGGTTTTGGACAGTGTTCTGTAACTTTTTGCAAGTGACCATAGCATAATAGTTTCTTAAATCAAAAATATTAGTACTTATTTTTAGATATTATTATATTAGACAAAGATCACCCAAAGTGCAATATCAAGGACAAGCCAAACCAGCAGTGCTGTTCTCTGCTGTACAACTGTATCCTTAACAGTTGCCACAAAACAGGTAGCACATTATGCTCTAAAGAATCAAATTAAACAGATGCATTTCATTTTCACTCAGATTGTATTAATGATCTTTTCAGTAGAAACAATATTTAAAAATAGGTGTTCATTGGTAAGATTTTTCAATACATGAGTAGCCCTAGCATGTGATCTAAGATCCTGGTGATTGCTTCTTTCTGAGAAGCTATTTCTATCTCCCTGTATTCATAAACACACATAAAGAAATATGCCATCTGAAATAGGGATAGATTTGGTATAAAAAGCTTAAAAACCCCTATAGTTCCAAAAAAACCCTAACCCCAATACATGCAATGTAAATAAAATTAAAATTTTCAAAACACTTCTCCCCAGCTGGAATGCATTGCCAGCATGATTACATATTGTCACAGTATCCATTTTATGCTGAGTTCCAGCAATTATCTGAAACCATATGTCAATTAATTTATTTGGGGCTGGGTTTCATACTCCATGCCAAAGCTATGAGCAAATGCTTAAGAGATAATAGATGTTCAGAACTGAGCAGTTCATATTTATGGAAAAAGAGATCTACTTATGAACTGGGAAAAAATAGCTCATAAGATTGTCCAATAAAATGTGGTTAAAAGCAGTGTAGTAGTTCAGGTGGTTTTAGGGAAGTACCTTTTAACAACTAATGCAAATTGACAACAACAAAAAAGATAAGATAACCTAATTTTCTTTATCTCATCAAGTCTATGTCTGTTATCTCCCGAAGAACTAAAATGTATCCGGCAGTAAAATCAGTAAGGTACCTTAGAAAGAATCTCCACTGTTCCTTCCACAAAAAAAGGTGTGACACTATACCAGGTTACAATGTAAACATCACTTTTAAAAGAAGTTCAGTTAACAATTGTTACTAAATACTTCTGTCTGATAATCAGTAAAAAGCATAAAATAATCTGAATAGAAATTCTGAATACAATAGCAATTAAATTTATTTATTTAAGGATGCAGTTGGCCAAGTAGTCAGTATTTTCCAACTTTAGTTACCAGTTAAGCATTCTAAGTCGTTGGTTATGACTCCATCCTCAGTATCTATTGCTCCATCATCTCCTATAGTCCATACAGCAACAAGAGAAGCAAACCAGTCTGCTGTCCCATCTCTAGGCATTGAACATGGGTCTTCTTCCAGAAATTAATTTAGGAATTTCATCTGTTGTCTGGTCTTCTTGGAAGATCTACAGTAGAAGCTTTAAACTAATGAGTTAGCTATTCTCTTAACAAGCATTTATTTCATTTAGAATACTTAACGATTACTTGAAACAGAAACTGAAGCTAGGCCTATGTATTGCATTCTTTGAGCTATTGACTCTTGAACTAGACAGGAAGTTCTATGTGGGAAGCCACATCTGTATGTATTTTCTGCTACAAATTAGACAGGAGGCATTTGAACTGTGGTCACCCCAGTTTACTAATTTCTGTGTTTGGATTTATTTATTTTTTTTGGCATTTTTTTGAGGGGGGGCTTTTTGTTTGTTTGTTGTATTTTTTCCCATGCAAAATAAGCCTGACCTGTATTATGTCTCCTAATTTATTTACTGTTGCAGTATCTGTGAGGAATGAAAACAGTAAGGTATGCCTAAGATGACGTAGCTAAGAGCTAGGTAAACAGAGAATTTACCTAGACAACCTGGAGAACCCTACTTGTGTAAAATTTCCTGGGGTGCATTAAGAAAGTGTGTCCAGAAGGTTGAGGGAGATTCTCCTCCCCCTCTACTCTGCACTAGTGAGACCACATCAGGAGTATTGTGACCAATTCTGGGCTACCCAGTTCAAGATGGACAGGGAAATACTAGGAAGAGTCTATCAGAGGGATATGAGGATGATTAAGGGACTGGACCATCTCTCTTATGAGGAAATGAGAGACCTGGTGCTGTCTAGCCTGGAGAAGACTGAAGACAAATATCTGGAGGGCGGGTGTCAAGTAGAAGGGGCCTTTCTTTTCAGTGGTGCCCTGTGATAGAAATAGAGGTAATGGTCATAAACTGGAACACAGGAAGTTCCACTTCAACATGAGAAAAAATTTCTTTCCTGTGAGGGTGACAGAGCCATGGAACAGGCTGCCCAGAGAGGCTGTGGAGTCTCCTTCTCTAGAGACTTTCAAAACCTGCCTGGATCTTTTCCCTGGGTGATCCTGCTCTGGCAGGGGGTTGGACTCAATAGTCTCCAGAGGTCCCTTCCAATCTCTACCATTCTATGATTCTCTGAAAGTGTTGAACTCTTTATGTTGAAGAGGTACATCATCCCAAATGAAATTCTGATTCTGTTCTTTGTTCTTAATATTTTCCCATTTTAATCTTCAAATAATAACTGACATACGTAGGTAGAATCTACGAAGTAATGCAAAATCAACAGAATCTATGGTTAGAATTTACTTAAGGATTATAATGGCTGTTCTTCTAAATCTCTGTTAGAGATTCAGCAAAAACAGAAGTTAAAAATAGACCAGAAAAATTACCTCAGCAATGCTTCTGTTGGTAGAAGAGTGAATAAAAACACTGTGGCTATTTTACTCTTTCTTTTTGACGAAAAGTTATATAGAAGGTTGGATTTGAGATAGCAAATACCAGGCTGACCTGATTCGCAAACAGCATTAGAGATGTAGAGAGACAGCACTTGTCCATATGGGTAAAGGTTGTTACATGGAGACTGGGAAAGCTTGAATTTTGAAGGTGCAGTCTGTCAGGATGGATTCATATTGATGCAGGTTTTAAAGATCAACAATTATATGTCGTGTGTTATGAAGAGCTTGAAATTTGGAAGGTTTAAAGCTTCTGTGGTGATTTTGTGCTCTCGAAGAGAAAAAAAAAAAAAGTTGCTGTTTTGTTTTGGGTTTTTTTCTCCCTAATTTTTAAATAATACATAAAATTTCCCTTTCTTTTCTTTCCAGAATAAATTAATCAAAATGAAGAATTAAGTTTGTCTCAGGGTTGGGATTCAGACTCTTTACTGATAATAGACTTGTCATACATTAGGAAACTAAATTTAGAAATCAGTGTTAACAGCAAGAAATCCCATGATATTTATTATATTGATCCCAGCATCAGTGGAGTCTGTTACTGCCTTGTCACACTTTTAATGCCATGTTTCAAAGTATCTTTCCTCCATGGAAATAGAGCTGTCATCTTACAACATCACAGTCGCATATCAAATTGACTGGGCTTATGAACTTTTAGAAACCTTTGAACCCTGGCAGTACCTTACTGTTTTTCAGGTGGGAATAATCAATTTGTAATAATTATCTGATTTATTGTTTAAATGCATTTTTTGTGCCTTGTTATTAAAATTTATCAAAATGTTTTTATACTTCACATCAAGGACATTTGTAGTCAGATCTGTGTTTAAACTCTTTCCGAGTATGACCTAATGCTGGTTTAATGGCTTCTGTGGCTCTGTAGGAGCATTTGTACAATCATGTGCAGATAGTCAGGTGATAATTTCAGATACTCTCTCTGGTTATTTTAGAACATATGAATCTGTTCATATGCATGCTCTTAGGACAAATCCAAACAAGTCTGCAGGGGGAAATTTTTTATGTGGCTTGGAGGCTATGAAACTCCAAAACAACACTCTCCTTCACTTCAAGTCGCATAACAGGAAAGGAGTAAGATAGTTAGCTCTCCAGAGTATTACTTGTGCCTGTACATTGGCACATGTTTTCTGGAGAATAGGTGGTCTCATATTCAAAATCTACATTAGATAATATATTGTATGGATATCTGAAATTCTAAGTCTCATTTGTGAGTCCTTTGACTATTCCTGTATTAGCAAATAACATAGACTAAGAGGACCTGAAGCAGCTGGTGTGGAAACACTGATGGCAGCACTGTTCTTATTCAGGCATCTTCATAGTTCAGCTTTGTGCTAGCATAGTTCAGTAATGCATCTTTCAGTTGAATTTCATGCAAAGGAAATCAATTAATTAAACTGTGCCCCAGTGTAAAACAAAGCACAATCTGGGGTTTTATTTCACAAATATTCAGCTCTGAAGTGTCCAAGGCTAATGCTGGAACATTTTCTGTCACTTTGACTGTGTAAAAAGTCATACAAGCTCTGTGTGTCTAAGCTGTCACTATTCTTTCACCTATTGATCAGTTTGAGCATTGAGTCTCATTCATACTCATCCTGAATCTGAAGGTCTTGGTCAAGAACTGTGTCTTCAAATTCTTAATCTACCAGAAATATTTTGACTGATTTCAGTGTAATTATTCTAAACTAGCACTGCCCAGAGAAAGAATAAAATAGGTTTCTGCATTTCTCTATCTTCATTAGGGAAAAAATGCTCTCAGATGATCAGTCACAGGTTTATGATACACACGCAGTCAATCTTGCACCTGTCATGCTGCATGTACTAGGTAATATACATTTCTTGGAGTTTGTCTTTTTTGAAATGCTGTTCATAGCAATTTAATTGATTGCATTTGTAAATCATATCTCACAAGTTATTCAAGACACTATAACTGTAAGAGATGTCTTTTCTTAACTCTGTGTTTACAATTATTGTAATAGAATAAAACCTGATGTATTAATTTCTTACTTTATCTATCAATTTTAATATGTCATCAAGAACTTTAGAGCCTATACATGAACTTATGGAAAATTGTGACAGCCTGCACCATTTATTTTGCAGAAAGCTCTCAAGGCTGCATTGTAGGTATCATAGTAATGTTATAAGGGACTTAATAATTCTCAAGCTTGTTGCTTACTCCACAGATTTTCATGGTAAATGGACAAGGTAGTGATTGAGGTACCTGAATATATAATACAAAACAAAATATTTTCCTAACAAAATATGGGAGCTACTAAAATAAATAAATAAACACCTCTACCACCATTTATTTATATAAGCCCCTAACACCATTCTAAAGTAAAATCTCATTGAAATGACAGTTGAAATTTTCTATCTAAATCTATTAGTTACATTTGTTGTAATGTTCTGTATGAGGTATGTGTACATTTTGAAATGAAGGTGTAAGATACAAAACTGATTGGAGTGCTTGCTGTCAACAACAGCTACAAAACATTGGAGATTTTTATATAGATATAAACTGAAAATTTAGAGGAAGAGGTGTGCCGAAACCTTATGTCTGACTTGTCCAGTATGTGCACCTATTCAATGCCAAAAGACCAAGAAGTAGGTTGGACAAACTTGCAAGTATGCAAGAAGGCTACTTTATATGGCAAATAAGAAAACGTCTGTTTGGCATATATATATCATATTATAAAGTTAAATTGCATAATTTTTACTGATTAAATAGCCCAAACAGTTTGTATCAGGAATTTCAAATAGATCTAAGTGGTCCTTTATCTTCATTTTCAGACATATACAGTTCTTTTGCAGAATGATAAAATCTAGTAATAATATGATGTACAGGTAATGCATTTTACGGCAACAACTTTCTCTCTTGAACACTTCAAGGCTGATTACAAGTTCTGTGTAAGTATCAGCCCCCATTCTCCTAGAAATGATTTCAGTATGTTTTAAATAACGCACGGGAGTGCTACTCTTGTTTAGGGCAAGATTCAAGGCAGGTAGTATTTAAGTGGGCGGAACACAGTTTCTCTCCAATAAGGACTGCTTTGACTGGCCAGTACTAATCGAAAGGTACAGGGTGTTCTGTGCCCTCAGCAGGGAGGAAGGCAGTTCAATATATGACTAGGTTTACTACTTGCTTTAGTCTAGGTTTACCTTAAGGTTTTCTTTTTTACTTCTGACCTGCATTAATGTTATCAACCTTTTCATATTTGATGAAATTTCATTCCTGTGTGATCTAGCTCCAGTATTTCTTGCATGCAACATTTGCAAGATCTGCTAGTATAGTACAGTGAAAGTTAGTGATCTTACATTTTAGTAGTATTTTTTATAAATTGAAATCCAGCAGCTTATTTAAACATATAAACAGGGGTCCTGATCATTGTATCCAAAACTTGCATGACTATATATCTATAAAAAGTCATTATCTTTCATTTATTATGCAGTAGTTATTATTTTAAATAAATATTTATGTTATTTTTGAGGAATAAATGGGAAAAATGTCTCTAACTTCTGGTCATAGTTGATTTTTTGTGGTATTTGGGTTTTGTTTTGGTGGGGTTTTGCTTGTTTGTTTGCTTGTTTTCCCTGTATTTAGGACTTGTGTGGAAAAACAACACCATAAAAAACTCTGTAACTTTATAGACCTAACTTTATTTTTAATTAAGTATGTCTAGAAAAACATGATACTTGTCTTTTTAGGGAAATAACCAAGATTTCTTCTTCATAAACATAGTAAATCTAGAAACCATGCACATTCCAGATGAGTACATTGTTTTCTGCTGCTATTAACTTCCCAGAAAAAGGGCATCTGAAGTAAATCTTAGTGCTATCACTTTGTATTTATATTACACAGATGGCTGAGTTCAGTGGGGTTGGTTCCACAGGAAACTCTGACATTTTTTATTTATTTGTAATATATATAGCATGTTGCAGTTCTGCAATGTATTTACTTAAATAAACACTGATGTGCTTACTTTTCACATAAGATGACATATTTTGGTGCATAATATATTAAATATGTTGATCATAATATGTTAAACTTGGGGAAAATACATATTAATTTCTTCTTCTCTTGTAACCATCGTGATTGTGTGTCATCTTAGTATAATCTGTACTTATGCATTATGTGTAGTTGTATATTCTTTCAGACTAAGTCTGAGAGATTTTATGTAGATGATTTCTTTAATATTATTACAAAAGCCTGGCATAGCAGGTATGTCAAGTGCAAGGGTATAAATGTGAGTGATCAATAAAATTCACTTCCAAATTTAGTGTGAAATGTTACATCATGCATACGTTTAAGAACTGTAGAATTGTGAGTAACTGAAGATGTGTACAAACATAGGTTTTTGGACAGCTTCAGGTTCTTAATGTGTTCTTTCCACTACTGATATTAAAACTCCTCTAAATTAAAAGTGCTGAGTTTCCAGGGTACTAGAAAATCTCCTACTTTATTTTTACATATTGCAGTGCTCCACATAATTTTAATTTTTTAAAATTAAATAAAAAAATAGACACAATAATTAACGCAAGTGGCAAAAATTTAGTACTATAAAAGCAGTAGATTTTGTATATGATTTCTCAAAATTTTAGGGTCAATTAAAAAAATTATGGATTTGCAGAGCTTCCTGGTTAGAAAAGTGTAATGGGACAAAAATTAATTGAAAAGCTGATTTGAAAAAAAAAAAAAAAAATATTTTTTTTTTTATTCCCTTCTCTGATAGGCTCAGTAGCTACTGCCTGCCGTGATCCTGGTGTCCCCATGAATGGAACTAGAAATGGAGATGGAAGAGAACCTGGAGATACAGTCATTTTTCAGTGTGACCCTGGCTATGAACTGCAAGGAGATGAGAGAATAACCTGTATTCAGGTAGAAAACCGGTACTTCTGGCAGCCCAACCCACCAGTCTGTATAGGTATGCAGAAAATATCAAATAATGCTTTGCTAAATTATGAAATTCTGGTATAATGAATCACACTTCTCTAAGAACTTCCTTTGAAGAACAAATGGATAGAAGTACTGCACATCTGATAAATTACTCTCCAATGGACATTACCAAAATTCTTCCTTTGTAGTTGTTAATATAATAGTTCTTATCCTTTCCCTCTCAAGGACTTATTTGTCTTTTCATGATTTGTGACACAGAAAGCAAGAGAGCCAATGACACTATTAGCTTTGCCTTAAAACTTGAAAAATGGTACTAAGTGTGGAGAATTGGTTAAAGTTCATATGCTCATGCGTACATACAAAATATCAGGCTCCTGACCTAGTAAATTTGTAGGTTAAGTAAAACTAAGCAAGGGGCTAGAAAAGGATGCAACAGTAAAGAATGAGAAGGTGGTAGCCTATTTTCACTGGCAGTCTTCATTATTTTAGAACGAATTTTTAATTAGTAAATATTATAACATACAATTTATTTCTGGAAATAATGCTTCAATCTCCAATGCTATTGTGATTAATGTAGCTTGTATGATCTTGTAGGATCTGCAGGTTTGATGGTGAAGAAAAGAAGGAAAATTCGCCATTACAAAGCAAGTGCAGGTGGAAGTATACTGGATAGGCCAGTTGCAGTAATATTACCTTCAGTCATATCATTAGGAAATACTGGTTACTGTCCTCTCCAAAGCAAAACTGCCTGAAAGGAGTATCTGAAGGAGTGTTGTGGTTTAGAGCTGAGCCCACACTGCTGCTCACTCCCCCCACCTTGAACGGGAAGGAGTAGAAATAATAAGAAAAGAGCTCTTGGGCCAAGAGTGGTATAGAGTGGGCACTGCAACTGTAAGAACATCAGCTCCACAAAGCCATTCTTCCTACTTTACTCTCCCTGGTAGTATGGCCTAGGGCAAACATTGCAGAGAGGAACTAGCAGGGACTGCAGCTGCAAGGAGCGCTTATATAGCTTTCAGATACCCTCTTGCATTTAATCAAATTTTGGCCTTGGGTTTTACAAAATAAAATCTGCATCCTAATTGAGTAAGTATGTTATGCACACCCCCAGCCCCTTCTGCATGTCTACAGACAGGTATTTGCAAACATACTAGAGTACAGACCTGGTGTCTGTGACTATTCTACTTTGTACATCAAACTATTATTTTCTTTATTCCTTCTCTCTTTATTGTGCCTTTACAGCGGAGTGACTGTATGGGCTTGAGGACAAAACCAGTCTAAATTATTTACTGAAAGACTGCAGAAAAGAAATACTTGATTGCTTATCTGTTATTTTTCTTATATGCCTATATATGTATTTGATGATGATGATAATGATAATTGAATATCTGTAGGCATTTTTAGGAAAAAGTGAAAGGAATGATAGAGCTCTAGTAACAGGCCTTATATTGAATATATTGTGTCATACTAGCCTTATTTAATATTGCTCATTTAAAAATATTTTTTCAACTGAAAAGTAATTACCCCATTATAAAGCAGTGCTAGCAGTTTTAATTGTTATCAATAATGAGTCAATAATATTATTCAAAGGGTTAAATGTAGGTGCTCACTTGTCATTGTGTTCTTAGTACATGTAAAATATGCATGCACTTGTGTACATCCATTTACCTAATACTTGTAATTTCCACCCTTTATGAACAAACACCTGTGTATACAGTAGCAAGATACTATGATTATTTATTGACCAAATATTAGGCCTGAAGTTATTTTACATTTATTTCCTATAATGATACACTTTTGGGGAATATGAGCTTCTAATAGACTAAAGTAGGGTGGGCAAACTTGCTTGGGGACCAAGGATTTTAAAATTGTCTGTTGTAGTTCAGCACACTCTGAAGTTCATAATTTCTTTTCCAAATTGTAATGTATTCACTTATGTTGTTTCCATGCCTGTAAAAAATGATACAAGGCTTCCTTTACACATAACCTCAACATCATCATGGTTTATCAAAGTCTTATAAAAAATAAACATCATTTTGATGAAAGAATTAAGAGGCAGGGATAGTTCCTAAGGTGTATCATATTTGCATGTTCTAGATTAATTTTATTTGTTCTTTACACTCCAAAGTGTCTTCTTGAACCTTGTCATTATTAATGCTCAAAACCTGGTAAATGTTAATTGTTCTTACTTGTGGTACTGCCATGGTTGTTAGATTCCTTCAGTGTTACCTGTAGCACAATTTTAAGAACATTTCATTTCACAGGTAATAACAATGGGGAAATTAAAAAGAGCTAAATATTGATTCAGCTATTTGAATGAATGATGAAAATTAGAGATTCTCCTATACTGAAGATATTCTGAAAAACTATAAAATTGAGAATATATCTCTGCCAAAAGACAGTCCTTTGGCTTATGCCTATGGTGCCCAAAATAGCTATGTCTTTTCTATTCCAAAGACTTCCTGTATCTAATCTTGTTTAGATATCAGAATCTTAAATGCTTATTGCAGGGGGGTTGGACTGGATGACCTTTAAGGTCACCTCCAACCCACACCATTCTATGATTCTATATTGAATATCTCTTTTTTTAAACAAACAGCAACAAAACAAACAAAACCTAATGATACCATATATTCTCTTTCTTTTGTTAAGATACAATTCAGTGAATAAACAAATAAATTAAAGCCAGAGAGTTCTGGAGTAGTACTTTGTTTCCTTCCAAAATTAACTGGGTTTTAGATAAAAAACAACCCACTATATACTTCCTCCCATAAAAACAATGAATGCTGAGATCATCAGACAGACAGACTGTCTGGAACAGTGCTTGCTTGTCACTGTGTCTGCACAAAGGTTTATAAAGACAGGTTGACATAACCTACATCTAGTTTTCACTGTGTAATACATTATATATCCCATTACAGAAGACCTGAACAACAGCTCCTTTTCTTGGTACTGCAGAGGATCACTTTGTAGAATTCAATTTTGCAAAATGATAAGTCCTTATAAATCTTATCTAGAATATTTTGAATAAAATTTAAGAAGCTCTTTCAAAAAGAGCTTTAGAAAACATGTTTATTCTCTTAGTCAAAGTTTCAGTTAAAGAGTGCTGAAGTACAAAACTTCATAAGGGTAGTGATACTTCTTCTTTTTATTAAGTATTTACATTTTTGGACCACAAACACATAACATTAAGGAACCTCAAAATCACACAGAGATGTGTGTTGTTCTATTCTGTGTGTTCTTAGAAGACATTTTCTTTATCCCAGAGTTTGAAAACTAGTATGTTTTAGTGAATTTCATTTATATTATAACATTCTTCATCTGAATTACTCATCAGTGCTGTCTGGTGACAATGCAGGTAGTTGCATTATCAGTGTAAGTAGATAATATTTCATAACATAAGAAACTTCTTTTTTAATTCCTTTAATAAGAAGTATGAAGTGGGAAGCTTATCCAGTCAGATTTTTTAATGTCTGCAGCCAGAGCATTTTTCAAATTCACAATATTTTCAGAAAGGCCTTGATATAATGTTATGGAAGCAAATATAAGGACGAAGAGTTCAAAAACAAGTGCTTCACTTAATAGTATTAGTATTTGTCTAAGGAGAAATGCGAATACATTTTTTGTTTCTATTAAAGCTTTATAGATACTTGGCTTGTTTCTTGTTTAACTTTTGGAGGACTTTAAATGTCAGGGAACAGATTGCTGGTACTTGCTTCTTTTCATCTTACCTCCTTTCTTCAATTCCAATTTATTTTTATTCACAGCTCCCTGTGGAGGAAACTTGACTGGCTCATCAGGTTTTATACTTTCACCAAACTTCCCTCATCCTTATCCCCACAGCAGAGATTGTGATTGGACTGTCACTGTTAATAATGATTATGTTATATCATTGGCATTTATCAGGTAAACTGCTATTTGCTTATAATTTTTAAACTCAGGTTTTAACTTTATTATTGGCAGTTGTTCAGAGCCTTGTAGGGTAACATATGTGTATTTAATATAATGATAAGTAATTGTTATCTTTGTTCAAAGTCACAACCAATACATTAGAGTATTGAATACATATAGAAGTGGAGCTTGGGAGCTCATTGTTCTTGTTCAGTTAGAAGCACTCTCAGTTTATACCAACTAATGTGGAAGTGGATGATGCTCAATTCATCAAGATTCTCCTCCTGAGAAAACAGCATGGAGTAACTCAGTGAATAATCCTCAGCCCAGGAGGATGGTCTTTAATGACAGAGCCTAGTGATTCATCATAATTTGAGACACTTATCTGCTATTGAAGAAAAATTTCAAAAGTAGTGTTTAAATTTAGTTTTATTTGTCCGTATCAGTACAGGATACTTCAACAGGAGACTTCCTGTTGTTCTGGGTTACTAAATGGAATTGATTTACCATTTTCCTTTATCACAATGCAAGATTAAATTGAACTAAGTAGAATCAACAGAGGAACTTCTGTTATCTGCAATGTATGTAACACATAAATTAAATCAATATATGTATTATTTTTGAATAATATACATCCTAACCTGGGTACATGATAATTTCACAGAAAAATTATTCTTGCTCTTAAATTTACTGAAAGTTCATCCCCTGGCTGTGTGAAAGTGTTCACTCTGACTGAAAGCTGTGTACACTACCCTGCATCTAACTGCATTATATTATAGAGCATTTCTACTAAGGGATTCAGTAGATCTACATTGTTTATTTCTCTAAAGCTTTAGCAATATGGTTATCACTATTTTTTTCTATTTAAAAAGTTAACTGTTCTCTGACAGGCAGGAAAATACTATTTATAAGCAGAGAACTACTAAATATAGTATTTGTGTTGTTTTCTAATAATACACTTCTGTAAATCATTATTCTAACCATGGAGGATTTTTTTCCTTTTATGAAAACAGTGATAGTAAACTTTTATTTAAGCTTACAAGACTGAAAATGTTATCTAAAGCATATTCTGTCTAATATTTCTCTTTTTTTGTTCTACAGTTTCAGTATAGAACCAAATTATGATTTTCTTTATATCTATGATGGGCCAGACGGTAATAGCCCGCTGATTGGGAGCTTTCAAGATAGCAAGCTGCCTGAGAGGATAGAAAGCAGTTCTAATACCATGCATCTGGCTTTTCGGAGTGATGGATCTGTTAGTTTTACTGGATTCCATCTAGAGTACAAAGGTAAATAAAATTATTTTTCTCTTCTATTCAATGTATGAGTGTAAATTTTAATCCGTTTTAATTTCTCATAGATTTCTGTCTGCAATGTTTTGGTTTTCTCTGAGAACATGATAATATGTATTGTCTATAGATACCAAATACAATGTTATGAGGGTAATATTTTAAGATAAAGCTTCTAGTATGATTTCATTTAGCTGATACAAGATAATGTTAAATGCATGATTCCAAACAAAGTAATTTCAGACAGCAGTTTACATGTTTCAAAAACAATGATGCAATGACGCGACTTAACAACATATATATATATATATTCTTTCCAGAATATAATTTATTTTTACTTTTTAGGGCATATTGGCTTATATGCATTTAAGATCCTGAAAAATGAAATTAAATGCTGGAATTTAGGAGATTATTGTAGAAAATGAAAAAAAAATTGATAGGCCATGGTAGAGCTGTCAACGCATCTCAGACAGAGCAGTCTGAGGTCATAACACGGTAAACAAGAAAACACAGACTTGTAAAATTTATAATCAATAGGAGTTTTCATAAATGCCCCTGTGTGGCTCAAGAAACAGAAATATTTGGTATTAAATGAATATGAAAATATCCAATCATCTGTAAAGATAACCAGATGGGAAATACGGATGTTGCTCATATAGAGGCAATATTCTAACCTCCTTGTACTTACTTTCTTCTTCATTGATTCTGAAAGCAATTAGTAAATTCTAAGGTATACAAAGGAAAGGCTGATGTGTTTGTTGCTTTGGCAAACCCACAAAGTCTCCTTTTACTTTCCTAATATAATTACATTCTACGAATGTAAAGGAAGTTGTCTCCACAGTATGAGCTAGTCCTAAGGAGTTAAAAGTAGGTTTCAAACATGTTGATTATAAGCCCAGATGTATGTACTGTTCCACATCACTTAAAAATATTTTTTCTTCCTTCTCCATTTAAGAATGATAAATGCAGATGGAAATGCTAATAGAAAGCAGTTCAGGGATGCAGAACTTCTAAAGAACAAGCAAGTATATTGATTTTTCGAAGGCCCCATTTTTTTATCTGCTGTGGTGTTGAATACAGTCTTGTCTCCTAGAATTAAAGAGTTTCTTCCATCTACCAATCCAAGTATGAAGATACTCATTAGGGACACATTATCTTCTCATTCATGATCTAGTTTTAAACAAAGAAGTGAAATACTATACCTCAGAATCATGGCAGAAAACTATATGTAACATTACTACTATTCTGTGTGTTCCACTGAGATCTCTTATTTCTTTCTGTGCTTCCAGGAGTCATGCTGCCAAAGGAATGAACTAGGTTTTCACCACATTTGTAAAGGGACTGGAAATCCAAGTAACGGGAGGATGTAGCCAATAGATAATGTGTTTCTGTGTGTATGTGTAAGTGAGGAGAAGTTTGTGAAAGGAATCAACTTAATCCTAATGTTCCCTGTTCACCTGATATGGTTATATCTCCTGCTTTTTTCAAAATATCTGGAGTATGCATTTCAATCTCTACTTTAGAACAATGAGACACAAGTAAAAGGAAGTATTTTAATTTCCATTAAAAATATCAAGGATTATTAAATCTGGACAGCTCAAAATCTCTTAAACAGAGGACTAGTTTACTTGGTGAATTGTTCTATTTTTATTGGAACAATTTGCTAAATATTTTAGGAGTATCATAAAAACACTGTGAGGTCCACACCTCAAATACCATGGTCAATTTTGGGCCTCTCACTACAAAAAAGACAATGAGGTACTGGAGCGCGTCCATAGAAGGTCAACAAAGCTGGGGAAGCAGCTAGAGAACAGGTGTTGTAAGGAGTGACTGAGGCAACTTGGGTTGTTTAGCCTGGAGGAAAGGAGGCTCAGGGGAGACCTCATCGTTGTGGTGGTCTTTTCTCCCAAGTAAGAAGCCATAGGACAAGAGGAAGCAGCCTCAAGTTATTCCAGAGAGATTTAGGTTGGATATTAGGGAAAAAATCTTCATCAGAAGGGCTATTAAGCATTGAAACGGGTTTCCCAAGGAAGTGGTGGAGTCACTATTCCTGGAAGTATTTAAAAGATGTGTGGATGTGGCAGGCTTAGCAACATGGTTTAGTGGTGGACTCGGCAGTGTTGGGTCAACAGTTGGACTTAGTGATCTTAAGGGTCTTTTCCAACCTAAATGTTTCTGTATCTTAAAATTTGAAAGTGATATAACTGTTATTAGCTGGCAAAAGAACAGTTGTAAAGATGCTTAACAAATTTTTGTTAATTTCTTGCATAGTGGATTGTAAGTATCAAAATAATGTGCATGATAGCTGTAATAGAAAACTGGCAGGCATTTAATATACCAACGTAAATAGCTGTATTATGGAGGAGAAAACTCCTAAGAGTGTTTTGTGACAGAAGTGTCTCAAAGTGTCTTCCCCTCCCCTTATAATGTGTGACTTGGCAGGGAATGTCCAGACCAGCAGACCAGGGAGGAATTATTAATGGTGCGATATATCATAAATAGGAAGGGAAGGGCAGAGGAAGGTGAAGGATAGATTTAAGGTGTACACCTAAGAATTTCTAAACTACTTTGAGTAAGAGCTGCCATTTTGTGAAGGATTAATATTTTCAACAGCAGAGAATGTTTATATTAGTTGAGGAAACCAACTACAGATTACATTGTTTTAGGTGCCTTACACAGACCAGATGGCCAGGAGAAAATAGATGATATCTGGAAGAAGCACAGCCCTGGGACTCACAGGGAATTTTAACTACTGCAGTCACTGCTGCAAGGGCAGTGTGGCTTGGCACAAACAGTCCAAGGGACCTCTTGAGTGTGTTCATGACAATTTTCTGATGCAGGTGATCCCCTAGCTGACTAGGGCAAACATTCTGCTGGAGTGGTTACTCGCTATTGGAGGACCAAAAGAAAAAATGGAAAAGATTGTGGTACTTAGTACCTTTTTCCCTTGTTTTTTTTTACTGGTACGTTTTGCTTCCAGTCCTTCTTGAACTTACTAGTAGGTTTTGTGATAGTGCAGCATTATCCACAGTAGAGGAAGAGTCAGGAATCAATTAAGCCATCTGGTTGTACATAACTCCATTGGAACAGATGAGATGCACCCAAGAGTGTTGAGGAACCTGGCTGATACTACTGTGAAGTTGCTTTCTATCATTTCTGAAAGGTCATGGCACACAGGGTATTTCCTGGTGAACAGAAGAGATAAATATCATGTGTACCTTTGAAGAAGAGTGAGAAGATGACTGGGGGAAGTACAGGGCTGGTCATTTTGAACTCAGTCCCCGAAAAGATTATGAAGCAAATCCACCTGGAAACTATTTCTAAAACAAAGAAGGACAAACAGCTGTTTGGTATCAGTCTGCATGGATCTACCATGGGGGGCATACCCATCCATGGGATTGGTTTTGCTAAAGGACCTGGGTGCACCTGGGGGTAATGAGGAAGGATGGGGAATTCTGGTGTTTACCTAAGGTTTACCTATTTGACTTTGGGTGAGAACAGTCAATTATTTGAATCCTATGATGTTAATTGCTATGCAATACTGTATTTAATCACTGCTATAGTTGCTTTATGCCATATTTATGGTAATGCAGTAAGAGTCAACCAGGTTAGTGAAGAAAAAATTTTGATGGAACCAGAAGTGGATTCAGCATGAAGCAATCCAACACCATACACCATCTCTCCTGCCCTAAAGGACAGATGGAGCCCAAAGTCATGAACTAAACTCAACAGTCATTTTATGCACCAGACATAATATATAACTTTTACCTTCTTCTCTCTTTAATTCCTCATGTAGTACTAATCTCTACTTTATCGATGGATCTGATTATGAAAGATGAATTTCTTATAATATACTCAGGAATAGTGGTCTCACAATATCAGTTTGTGTATCACTACAAGTATATCAATATCAGTTCAGGAAGAAGAAAAATTTTTTTCTTGTTACTGTAAAAATGCTAGTTAAAATCCTAAAATGAAAGTTCTTTTTTTGTATTTTGTTTGGTTGGTTTGGGTTGGGCTTTTTTGTGGTTTTTGGGTTTTTGCTTATGGTGTTTTGGGGTTTTTTGTTTGTTTCTTTGTTTTGTTGTTGTTTTGTTTGGTTGGTGTTGATTTGTTTTGGCTTAGTTTTGTGTTAATTTTGGAATTTTGACTTGAAAGAATTATCAGTTTGACCTAAGGTCTACCAGACTTCTCAAGTGACAGTGTGGTTGACTTCTATAAAAGTTATTAGTATCTATGTGATATTTATGGATTTTCTTGTAAATTGTATCTTTTAACATTTTTTTTCCCACACATATTTTTTAATACGTTAAAAAAGTTTTAGCCTTTTTTTTTGTAATGTTACACTGTATCTTGAAGCTTTATCATTCAGAACAGGAGATAGATGTTAAAGGTACAACTCTACATCTACCTAAATGAATCAATGTTGATATCAAATACCTGTTCTTAATAATTAACTATGTGATTTAACTATTACTTGTTATTGTACTATTCTTCATATCTAAAACATAATCTGTAGCTTAGGTATGCAAATCCAAATAAATAGTTAACCACTTTAGGAGATCTTCATGTTCTTTTGGAACATGTGAAGTTGAAGTTTCAAGATAATTTTTCTGTATTTCCATATTCAAATGTAATTATATTTTTATGGTTTTGCAATGTAAGTCATTCTCTCAAATCCTACAACATAAAAATGGCTTTAGGAGATGAAACCAACAATCTGTGTAGTTCATTAGCTTATCTCTAGTAGTTACCCATGTCTGATGTGTAGCTGAAGTAGAGAAAAGTCAAATATATAATCATTTCTCTATAGTATCTGTAAGTTTTCAGAAACTTCATCTTAGGTACTGGCAGCATAAGATAAAGTGGTGTTGTATTTAAAGCTCTTAAATAGCCTTCCAGGAATTCTGAAGTCTTCTGGCAACTATACCTGCCTGTAGCAGAATGTTCCATGGTGCAAATGTGCCTGGTAAAAAAAAATTTTAAACATCACCTCTTTTGATGTATTAGACAGTTGGCACTGATCTTGCAGAAAGAGAATGTGTTCCCTATTGACTTTCTCCACAAACCCCTTAAATTGTAAAGAAGAAAATCTGAAATTTCTATCTTCTGTTTAATAAAATAAATTACTCCAAATTCCATTCTGCATAGCACAAAATCATCTGCTTCATTTCAGCTTCTACTATTTCCCAATACATTTACTATTTTTTTTCATTAATGGGGAAAATGGCAAATTTTTTGAAACTGCTTACCTTTTCTCCTCTTCTGCTTAGTCATGTTGATAATTAGAAATGTCAGGTGGTTAGTTTTTTGCTATTTGTTATGTCTTGGATATTAAACACACTGGTATTCACATTAAATAAGGAAGAGGCAAGCAAGGAGAAGAGCATATGCATATGTTTGAATTTATTTGTATACTTTTAAACAAGCAGCTATAAATAAAAAAAAGGAGATACATGTAAGGAATATTTTCATGCCTAGTCCTCCAGTGAGGAAAAGACCCAAACTATATGAAAATATATCAGTATACCATATACGTTTGGGGTTTATTAATTTGCAAGAAATTCTTGTTTGCTTTTTTTTTTTTTATTTTGCAACAAACTACTTACATTGGTTTCCTTCACTTAGCAGTTTTCTGACCACTGATTTTAAAACTAGGATATGTCTCATCTACTGAAACAGTGTCCATAGATCTAACTACATCTGACTGTATAACTTTATCATTGGTCACAGTGAACTCTGGAAAATTAGTTCTCATGATGGAGCTCTATAGAAATTTTCTAGGAAAAATACAGGAGACATGGTTTTGGTCATTCTGCAGTAATTTGTCCAGTCTTTAAAATGAAGGAGAAAGAACATTTGATGTAGAATGGAAGGATTCTTAAAAATAATAAAGGTACATTTTGTGTCTACATGATACTCAAAGAAGACCTTGAGAGTACTCCAGAAATATGTGTGACATTTTAGATTATATTCAGAATTATGTTTGCATTTGTTTCCTCTATAGCAAAGCTTCGTGAGTCGTGCTTTGATCCTGGAAATATAATGAATGGAACAAGACTCGGAATGGATTATAAACTGGGGTCAACTGTCACATATTACTGCGATGCAGGTTATGTTCTTCAAGGATATTCTACACTAACATGTATCATGGGAGATGATGGAAGACCTGGATGGAACAGAGCCCTGCCTAGTTGTCATGGTAAGAGCTGTTTGTCATTTATTATAGTTTCTCTTGTTATTTTTCTTGCTTTGACATACAAAAGAAACATGTACAAAATTAGAAGCTTTAATAAGCTTCTCTTCTAGAACATAGCTTTATATAATTATATT
>WTSP01016059.1:0-23728 GCA_025331215.1 Actenoides lindsayi
AACAGGCTGCTAACTTCAGAAAGTGCAGTTAATTAAAAGAACTGAGCTGAAAAGTAAAATTGCTGAACAGAATTAGTACTGTTCTCACTCAAACCAGGACAATAATGGTGTGGGTCATCATCTGAATCATTTTAACTACTGACAGACCATTATAATTTTCATTCCTCTTCCCAGACTAATTCCAAATTCATGAAAAAACTCCCACAACATTAATAGTCTGCAGAGCCTTTCACACAGTCACTATTCTTAAACGCAATTTAACCAACGCAACCATAGATTTCAGAATCACTGTAACTACATCGTCTCACCTCTTTCTGAATATGGAACAGAAATATTTATGAGATTCTGTGCAGCAGAGATTGGTAAAACAAATTTGTAAATACTTATCCCACACGCCTCCATTACCATGGCACAAAATTAACTCAACAACCAGTAGAGGAAAAGTAACTAGGACTTGCTAGTAAATTTACTGTCAGGCAATGTTCTCTGGATAGAATGAGTATATGTTAAATGTAGTTCTCTTGCTGTTGTGAGCATAACATAAAGAATAATGTTAGTCAATGAGACACTGCTGGCAACCGCTTCATAAAATAAACATAATGGGTTTGCAATCTTTATAATGAACCTAAGCCAAACTGAGTTTATCACTGCACTGGAATTTAACTGGGATTTCTCTTTGATAATGTTCCTTATGAGAACAGGTAATTTTAAAATTGTCATGGTTAATCATGATTACATATATACACATACACACATTGTCAAGTGTGTATTAATTGCAACAACGCAAGCAGAAGTGTGTCACTAAATCAGACTGGTCTTGCTAATGCTATCTTTTTCTCTTTAGAATAAATCCTCGGTTAATTATCTTTCATGCCCAAAGATTCTAGTTGGAAAAAAAAATTAAAAAGTAAATTTAGAAACAGTTCATACAAGCCCACCCTCATTAGCTGAACGTCTTCATTTTCCCTTGCCCTTTCATCACAAAAGTTGTGACACTGCATTTGATTACTTCATCCTGAAAGACTTGTGAAGTCAAAAATATTATTGCATTGTCCAGGTAAATTAGCCTGTATGAAAGTTCTTGTCAGCAAAAGTCTTTCCAAAGGGCATAGATGATGGTTATTTGAAAAAAACCAAATAAACAACAACAACAAAAACAGGTATCTGTTAGCAGATGAGTAAAGAACAGAACATACTTGAGGCAGAAAGCTGGACTTTCTAAAGTATTTGATTTCTGCAGGATAAAAATTAAAGTTTAAAACTTGGTTGCAAGGATATTTTAAATACTATACTTATGAGCACCGCAGGCCTCAAGAAGCCCCCAACAGTCTTTACCAAGAGTTAGACTGCGATAAAAATAACCAAGACCAGCAGCATACCTCTTTTGCACAGCTGGTATTCTAGGCAATGTGTGGCCATTCTCTTCTCCAAGAAATACTGAAGAATATTTCTCAACTCAAGCATACTGCAGATAAGTAAACACCTGTCTTTTTTTCCTAAAATGGTACACCACATTTTGCTGCTGAGCATATGACAAACAGTTGAAACTGTCCTGTCATCCTGGGTTGGCAAACACTGCTAGTAAAAAGGATCATCCCCACTACTCTTAAGGGGTCTGTACATGTAGAAGAAGCCTGATAAAGAGATAAAGACAGGAAAGGCTTCTTTGAAGGAGGGTTTTATAAAAACTAGCCCTAAACAAAGAAATGAAAAAAAAGTACAGCTAAATAATTGCTTACCTGAATGAAGCAGAAGATAGAAAATGTAATGCCTTAACCTAACAGCCAGATATTTATAACCAAAAATAAAAAACTAAACACTGCAGCAAGTTGTCACCAGAACAAAACCTGGAATGAAATGGTAAGATACTGTGAACCATTATGCCCCAAAACCAACTTCTTTTAACAGTCCACAGATTGAAATGTTGGAAGTGTTAAAAAATGCACAACTGGCCTCCTAAGGGTCATCAATACCTTTGCCCTGTTGCTTTGGTTTCTTGTTGTTTGGTTTTGTTTTTTCTTAAAGTGCAGCATGAATTTTAAGAGATCCTATTGTCTCAAAAGATTGTCAGAAAAAAGGCTGGAAAAGAAAGAGGGGTGATAGTTAACCTAAGTCAGAATTTCATACCGACTATGTTAATGATACAGTGTAATTTCTTTGCCCCCTACTCTCCTCCTTATTTAAGAATGGACATTACAATACATATGGATATGATAAAACAATAGTGCCCCTGTGCCATTACTCTTCCTTGCATGATTGAATGCAAAAACAACAAAACAAAAATCCCCCCTTTTTCCCTGTCAATTTATTTTACTGCAGCAGAAGTCAAGATAAAGCAAACCAAAACAACCAACCAGAACAACAACATCAATATATAAACATATTTATAATCCCTTCAGATATATGCCTAGAAGTGGGGCCACATTTGGAAAGACAAATCCTAGCTTTAAGAGTTTGACAACCCCAAACGGGATCTTCTAATATGGCAATATCCACTCCTGACAGGCACTTGAAGATACTGATGACTTAGAAATGCATGCACACATCTACCAACATTACCCCTTAGTAGATATCATTCAGCTTGTTCGCCAGAGTTGCTAACGATGGAGTTCATTTCACTTCACACTTTTGGTAGGTAACAATAAGCACCTACCCCAAACCAGTTGTGTCACACCTGCAGTCACTGGCAAGATGTGAGCATATCTGCTGGGCAATGTACTCCATCCTAGCTGAATGCCCGAGACAGCTAGGATCAATTTTCTTACAAAATACCTTTCTCCACTGATTACAAACTTACGTTTTATTATGGTATCAGGCACTACAGAAGTGAAAACTTCAAAAGGCAGTTCTCCACTCTGACCAGTATTATTAATACTGCAAATCACAGTCTATTAAAGGCTGGAGCAATTTAAATTATTCATGCCTGGCAATGGAATAAATGGACAATTTTACATGTGTCCCAAGAAAACTATGTCTAAATATGAGTCTGCTGCTTCAAGGGAGATCACATGTACACTTATACAAATGACTGTGTCTCCTGCTGGCTTAGCTTAAGATGCTGAAAATTAGGCAGGACATAGACTTCATCCTGAAAACAAATGTCTGTGCCACACAGCACAGTAACTTAATGTGATACTGTCTTAGTCTCTGCAGTGATCTAATTACAACAGTAAGCTGAGCAGAAAATCTCCACACCTTGGCAACTCCGACTCCCAAGCAAGCATTATGCAGTCAGCCCACATTTTTAGGGCTGTGCATCTGCAGCATGCTCCAGTGCCTGCAGCTACTATCTGTTCCAGCTCACATGGCCATTGCCTCAATCCTCAGCTAACTTCTCTCTTTAAAAACTCATCAAAATTAGTACATCTGTCATAACCCTGTGGCTTTTGACAGAATTTCAGTTCACTGAAGGTTAATGCTAATCTTTATAATGCCTTCCATTCATCTAAGCAAGAAGCGAAGACTCTGATTTTACCACAGCTCTCCTAAATTTTACCACATAAGTGGATGAATGCATTTCTTTTTGGACTTGCATTTGCTGGCAGTTAGCAAGTGTTCAGAACTGAAGTATTTTCTCTGACTGAAAACAGAGAAAACTATCGCTAGTATGTTAATCACAAAATAGGTATCAGTCTGGAAAAAAATGCCATCTGCCTAAAAGCCTGTGAAACATCCAGAATCCAGAGCTGGCATGGGCTGTGGGGAGCAGAAGCCTATCAGGCTTTACAGAAGTAAAGAAAGGTTCTGGCAACAGTGGGATGGCAGAAGGTAAGATAAGGGAAATGTTAACTTGATGTTCACACTGTTAACTAAACAAAGGCCGCTTTATCTAAGAACAGACACCAAGAAAGGGGTAATTTCAAAAAGAATATTAAAGCTTATGGAACTCATCTGATAGGAGTCTGGTAAATGGTACTAAAAATCACCTACATGATGCACAGCTGGGGTTCTTTCTGTCTTTTCTTTTTTTTTTTTTTTTTCCCCCTGGAGTCTTTTCCTGTATGCGTTTTCTCAAAGTACTACCACAACTCAATGCTTTTTCAGGCAAAGTGCACAGAGAAACATCTTCCTGTTTTCACAGATAACAGAAAATACACACTCTCCCTCTAAGAATGTGCATCAGTTGGGATTAGAAGATAGTGAAAGAGAAGGCAGCATCACACCCACAAACCAAAGCATGTCAATCTGCACTGCTGTACTATTTCACTAAACTGCAAGATAAAATAGTGAAGAGAATGACTCAGTATCTTGCTCATATATGACAACAGGAAGGCTTCATCCTATGCCAACAGGGTGGTAATTAAGAAAATGGTAAATTTTGCTTTAGTCCAAGAAAAAAAAAAACACAACAGCAATCCACACTCATTCACTCACACAATTACACCTGCAATTCAACATTAACGGACATAAAAATTTCTGTCAGTTTGGTATCAATACCAGAGACAGCCATGCTTTCCAACCCTCATTACTTCAATTACTATTACATATATATATTTAAACTTCACTCAAAGGACAATCAACCCCTCTTAACTGTAAGACGCTTAGTTTGCTTACTTTACCACAATATTTCCCAAGGTCTTTGCCTTCACTGGTTCCTTATTTTCATCCAGAATCATCACTGTAAAAAAGTAATATAGGAAGAAAACTCCTGTTAAGTAGTGTATTTTGAGGTGGAGGATAGCATCTTTCTTCATGGATATCAACTTTTGTCATACTTCAGAATGGTAATACACCAATCAACAAAAGGAATTAAGTAACTTGGGAGAGCCAAACTGGATAATTGCATTACCTTATTAACATTCAGCCTTAAGTACAAGTACTAAACAATACTTGTGTTTTGGGAGCAGAAATAGCATTAAATCAAAAAAGGGAAAAATATAGAACTGAACACTAAAAGACACTTCCAAATAGCAAAGGACCCTTCAGATACATGTTACATACAAGAACAAGTGTGCAGGTAACGTAAGAAATGACAACTAAGATTACTGGATGCTAACACAATTAATGTAAGAAGTACTATTAGCAGTACCTAAGTGTGTCTGGTTTTCAAAGGCTCTCTGGAGACACAGAAAGGTGCTCCCCAGATGACGAGGCTTTTTCTGCTCTTACACAAAGAGGTAAAGTAAGTCGTGAGCTACCCAAAGCCACACAGCAGAACAATACTAGAGTACAGTGAAGAATCCAGACCTCCCAAACAGAAACCTCCCTGGATGACACTGGCCCCATCACCTTTAATGAAAGCTTCATATCCTAGTACTGAGGTTTCTGAGGTAAACCACCTGAAATTTCCCAGATGACAGAACAGAAGCAGCTATCTACTACAACCACCCATTCCCATCTGAACCTGTGGGCATAAGGAAGGAATGACAGATATCAACTTGGCCTGTGATAAATGGAATTAAACAAGCAACTAAACCATGTAAAAACAGGGAGGGAAGGTTTTGACAGACAGGACTGATGTGAATTTAAAAATATGCTTTTTGAAGCCTACCCAAGCAAAGAAATGTTCAGCTGGATCTAAATTGCTACAAATAATTTTACATTCTGTATCAAAATGTTCCAGAGGAAATGGGGAAAAGAGGTTGACAGACTTCTGACTAAAACCTTGCTAAGGCGCTTATGAGTAATGTCATATCCTATCTATCCAAAGAATGCCAACATCTGTAATTTACTATTTCTGTCTGAAGCCACTACTTCAAAGAGGACGGTAATTTTGTAGTAACTGAAGAGCCTGCAGAAAGCAATAGCTCAGCACATTGACACAAGCAAGTACACAAGGCCAGTTTTACAAATCAGTGACTTGGAGTAACTGGGATAGGAAACCAAAAGGATGAATGGACATATAAAAGGCATTTATGAACTACAGCAAGAATGGCATAAATAAAACCTGTTTATAATATGTACATACTATTTTTTCTTATATATATATATTAATGGTGTAAGAACAGTATTGTTAGATTCAGAGAATTTAGGCTCAGAACACACAATGAAAAAGACTCACTCACATGTAACTTTCAGTGCTTTCTCTCCTCTTGTCCCACAGAATCATAGAATACTGGGTTGGAAAGGACCTCAAGGATCATCTGGTCCAACCTTTCTTAGCAAAAGCACAGTTGAGATAAGATGGCCCAGCACGCTGTCCACTTGAATCTTAAAAGTGTCCAGTGTTGGAGACTTCACTACTTCCCTGGGGAGATTATTCCAATGTCTGATTGTTCTCACTGGGAATCTTTTTTCTCTTGTATCTAATTGTAATCTCCCCAGGAATAACTTTTACCCGTTACCTCTCGCCTTTTCCATGTCACTCCTTGTTAAAAGGGAGTCTCCACCATACTAATGTAAAATATAACCAGTTTATTGTAACTATTTTATCAAGGTAGCTATTCCAGAATTTATTTTCCTCCTTTCAAGCAGTGTATTTCCAACTAAGGGTACTGATGGAGCTGGCAGAAATGCTCATCAAGTCACTTTCCATCATTTATCAACAGCCCTGGCTAACTGGGGAGGTCTATGTTGACTGGAAGCTAGAAAATGCGATGCCCACCTACAAGAAGTGGTGGAGGGAGGATCCCGGGAACTACAGGCTTGTCAGCCTGACCTCTGTGCCAGGAAAGGTTATGAAGAAGATCATCTTGAATGCCATCATGAGGTACACACAGGACAACCAAGTGATCAGGCCGAGTCAGCATGGGTTTATGAAAAGCAGATCCTGCTTGACTAACCTGTTATCCTTCTGTGATAAGGTAACCGACTTCGTGGATGAGGGAAAGGCTATAGATGTTGTCTACCTGGACTTTAGTAAAGCTTTTGACACTGTTTCCCACAGCATTCTCCTCAAGAAACTGTCTGCTCAGGGCTTGGATGGTTGTATACTTCACTGGATGAAAAAATTGGCTGCATGGGCAGGCCCAGAGAGTGGTGGTGAATGGAGTTAAATCTAATTTGCATTCAGTCACAAGTGGTGTTCTCCATGGCTCAGTACTGGGGCCTCATATTTAATATATTTATGAATGATCTGGATGAGTAGATTGAGGTCACCCTTAGTAAGTTTGCAGGCAACAGCAAGCTGAGCCAGAGTGCTGATCTGCTTCAAGGTAGGGAGACTCTACTGAGGGATCTGGACAGGCTGGATTGATGGGCCAAGGCCAATGATATGAGATTCAACAAGGCCAAGTGCCAGGTCCTGCACTTAGGTCACAACAACCCCCTGCAATGCCACAGGGTTGGGGAAGAGTGGCTGGAAAGCTGACTGACAGAATAGGACCTGGGGGTGTTGGTCGACAGCCACCTGAACATGAGCCAGCAGTGTGCCCAGATGGACAAGAAGACTAACAGCATCCTGGCTTGTACCAGAAATAGTGTGACCAGCAGGAGAAGGGAAGCAATCATCTCCCTTTACTCAGCACTGCTGAGGCTGCATCTCAAATACTGTGTTCAGTTTTGGGCCCCTCACTGCAAGACAGATATTGAGGTGCTGGATTTTGTCCAAAGGAGGCCATTAAAGCTGGTGAAGGGTCTAAAGCACAAGTCTTATGAGGAGTAGCTGAGTGAAGTGGGGTTGTTTAGCCTGGAGAAAAGAAGGCTCAAGGGAGACCTTCTCACTCTCTACAACTGCCTGAAACGAGGCTGTAGTGAGGGGGGAGGGTGTATGTGTGTGTCTCTTTTCCCAAGTAACAAGTGATAGGACAAATAGAAATAGCCTCAAGCTGTACCAGGGGAGGTTTAGATTGGACATAATGAAAAATTTCTTCACTGGAAGGGTTGTAAAGCATTGGAAAAGGCTGCCCAGGGAAGTGGTGGAGTCAGTATCTCTGGAGGTATTTAAAAGACATGTAGATGTGGTGCTTGGAGACCTGGTTCAGTGCTGACCTGGCAGTGCTAGGTTAACAGTTGGACCTGACGATCTTAAAGGTCTTTCCCAACCAAAACAATTCTATGATTCTATGACTCCATTTCAATATACAAACATTTGGGGAAGGGAGATACTATACTGCTCACTCCTAAATTACTGAAGAAATGACTTAACTCTTCAAAATGTGCAACTTGCTTCAGTTTGAAAACAATGCAATGAAGCAATCTGGAAAGTGTTCAAGTAGATGAAGGGGAAAGCACAATATAATGTCTGATGTAAAACAACAGAGCTAGAAATGAATATAATATCTTGATTCATTTTTAAATGTAATTTGTGTCACTGCGCTTTGATACCATAGCTAAACATTTTTATTCTTTATAGTCTAAAAAATCAAAAAAGAAATCAGGTTATTTCAGCAATATTGTGACAGGAAATAATTTGGCTGTGTTTAAAAAAGTAGATTTTGTAACTTTATATCGCAAGATGAATACAACATAACTTCAACAATGCCCAAAACCATTATCAGTTGCACGTATAATCTAAAAATACGGAATCTATCTTCCAAATGAATATCAGGATGTCTTCTAATTAGTGTAATAACAGCAGGAAAACAACATCAAAACAGAAGTAGGTGAAAGCAAGACAGCTGCCAGTACAGAGCAATTTCAAGTTGCACTATTTTATGAATGGCTGCATAATTGGCCTCAAACCAAACACTGAGAGGCAGAAATCTTTTATAAATTTTTAGTGAATTTTAATGCTCATTTTATGTTTCCCTTTCAAGGCATGCTAACGACATTTCCTTCCTTCTAGCTGAAGAAATTCTTTACTTACACTGGGCCCAGTGTTCCAAAAAATTAATAGAAAATATGTACATTCTTGGTTCTCATACTTCTTTCTAGGTCTGATTATTATCTGATAGCATGTGTGATGCAACTACATGACTTCACTCTTTCCTGTTTATTACAAGTCTCGACAAATTTCACATCTTTGTTTAACCGTTGCTTTTAAGCTATTGCTTGTCTTCATGCTGTAACTGAAAATGCCAAAACCTGGAGCTGCTGAAAATATTAATTTTCTTTAATGGTCACTTCCACTTGTATGTATTACAAGAAAAAAAAAACAACCAAACAAACAGCTTAGCTCTTTCTGGCCAATGATGTACGCACTTTTCCTGAAGATGGTTTGATCTTTAACGTAATTTTTGGGGGGGGGCCTCAAGTAATTCTTGAAAACTGTGTTAAAATCAGTGTTCCCAAGTATGAAAATATTTTTGCATTCTTAGTCCTGTGACTGCATGCAAATACCTTCCAGACAATGACTGATCACCCTTTTAAAGCTGGTCCATAGCCTACCATTTCTCCCATCTGGAATTAAAAATACTCCACAAGTACTAAAAAGTAATGTGCTTAACAACTCTCCCAAATATGAACCTGTAGGCCTGAACAAAAAGGCAGAAAAAATGACTTGGATTTTCTGTTAAAAAGTATGAGATGAGTTCAAATAGAAGATTTATATCCTCGCCAAGATGCTTGTTAGCTCACTATGACATACCTGTGGATGACACACAGCTCAGTAAGAAGTTCCTTTATGCACTTCAGAATACTACTGATACAAAACTGCAGGGCTGAAAGAAAATCTAATCAATCCAATCAATGTGTCTAAGACATAATTATTTGAGGTACATCTCCCAAACCAAAACTATTTAGGCTCTAAAAATTGAAAACACAGGTATAATAGAACCCTCAAAGTGCATGCTATAGCAGTTGTCTAGTTATCATTTCCTCTTTTCTTGATATTTATTATTAATATTTTTATTCCCAATTTGACAATACAAATTTTATTGTAGCTCTCATTTAAAACAGTGCAACTGTAGATAAAGCCTTAAAGCACAGTATTTTTTTCATATCTTTCTTACATTCAGTGTAGAAGTATGTGCTAGCCCGTTCATATAATAAAGGTAGGAGTAGTCAATAGATTTTCTTGAACATAACTCTGAGTTTCTTATTGACAACCACATTCCACAACACATAAAAAAGCAGAGCTTCCTGTTACAGGAACAAGGAAAATGTGTTAAGATTGTAATTTGTCTTCTCTATCAGCTATGGAAATTAAAGAGCACATGCTTAAGAACATAACAAACATCCTTTTTTAGTAATATGTTTAGCACAGTCTTACCATTGTATCCTGGCACTGGTTTTCCTGCCTGTCCAGGTGGAGGTGTTGTAGAGTTCCCCAAACCAATACAGGAAGCAGTAATTGCAGAACCAGATTCTGTTAAAAGACAACAAATACTGTCAGTTAAGCTTGGTTTTAGTGTCATTAAGTATTTATTAGTTCTAAGTTTCACTTCTATTTCAGCAAATTGAAATAATAAAATATATACATTTTTTAACACAGACATCAGGAGCTCTCAATCAAAAAACCCTGAGGGGAGAAGTAAAATTTGAAATTTCTAAAAATCAGTTTGAATTTGCTTGACTCTCTGATATACTCTAATGAGAACACTATAAAC
This sequence comes from Actenoides lindsayi, assembly GCA_025331215.1. NCBI lineage: Eukaryota > Metazoa > Chordata > Aves > Coraciiformes > Alcedinidae > Actenoides > Actenoides lindsayi. The sequence continues at coordinate 10,368 of WTSP01016059.1, forward strand.
TTGAAAGGAAATGTCACCATACTTATCTGTCCCTGCTTTTGGGACAACAGTGAATAGGACTGAATGGAAGTCCGCTTATGCTAAACAAGAATCACAAGTTCTAAAACTTTATGAATAGGTCTTTATAATTGCTGCTATTTCTTCTATTGTCTTCTCAATTACCAGTGGACAAATCATTTTCATATTTACCCAGTGCTCTAATCTCTAAACTGTACATTCAGTTCTCATGGGTCAATAAGACTTTTTATATACATAAAATAAGTATGTTTTTTTTAGTGTTTGGACCAGATATTAATTCAGAGAGGGAATCCCAAAAGCAACCACTATTTGAGGTAGGTTAACAGTTCCTGAATGCTAAAGATCCCCTTAAACTGTAGAAGTACAAAGGAGTACTGTCAAAGGACAGTATGAATTTCCATGCTGAACATTTCTTGGGAAATCAATGTACATGTTCCAAACAGGATGCTGGATTGAAATACCAATTTCCCAAATGTATCATAAAACAGCAATCCCTTTCTAGGCCAGTATTTTTCATCACAAATAAAACCAGTCTGACTTGGAAGTGGAATTCAATTCAAAATCCTGTTCAAAAGAAATCATCACTGTTCAGAATAATACAGAAAAGTAAGTACTGATGAGAATTTTCCTTGTCAATTATATGTAATACAAGTACTGCGTGGCCCTTTTATGTATTTCTAATAAGTAAAGTTGCTTAAGAATCTTTTGTTTGAATTAAAGCTGGTTTCTTTAAAATTCAAGTCAGTACCTATCTGCAGGTTCCAAGACACAGGTGTGAAATTTAAAACAGCAACAGCTTGAATAAGGATAACGTTTATCAACTGAACATTGTATTCCACCTACCCCTTACATCAGGTTTCCAAATATACAGACATCATTTACCTGACACTCACTTGTTTATTGCAGATTCTCTGAAATTAATGCGCAGTGTCTGGACAGATTTGCAACATTGAAGTCTTTAGGAATCTACATATTTTTAATGTAAGGAACAGAAGAGTAGTTCTGTCTTCCAGTCTTCAAACACTGAGATGCTAACATTACACTCACTACATGAGCATATTAGCCCAACCTCTGGCTGTAGAAGGCATTTTGGGGGAAACTGGATCACAAAACCAATTTGCTTTTTGCATAACCCCTTATAATATGACAATGAAACTGCTATTTAGAAAAGCAATGTCTTACACTGGAAGAGTAGTGTTTCACAGCTAGTTTGGTACCTACATTCAACATCTGCTCTCAGTTATAATGGAATGAATATATGTATCTCTGAGAATAATGAAAAGCACATCACTGAGACTTGGAAGAGAGTTAGTGAGAGTTCGTGCAAGTTTATCTTAAGATCATGTCAAAGTGTCCCAAGTCTCTCCTTATGTTTTTGATTTCAGGATGAGGGCTGATGCAAAGAAATAGCCCTCAAAATTCAAAGATGTGACTCACTTTGTTTTGTCCCACTCCACATGTAAGTAAAAGATATTATTTTAAAGATATTTCAATATTATTGAGCTATATTGGGCAGTTAATGAATAGTCCAATATAGGCATTTTTGTTGCATTTATACCTCTAAAAGCAATTCTTATGTCAGGGAAGGTGCTGCTGATGCAGAGGCAGGAAGTGCACTCTCTTCCACGTAGCAAGGGGAGTCAGGGAGGGTACGCCTGAGTATTCATCAAGAAGTTTCCACCCATCCCTATGCCTGCCTTGCAGAAGCTGTGCTCTGCCAAACGATGCAGAGCAACAGCTAGTAAGTTCTCTGCTCAGAATTATCTTGCACATTCACAGTCACCTGTCAAGTTCAATCAAAATAAACAGTTTTGAAATAATTCAGGATTTTTAAGATGAAAAATTCCCTGTATCATTTATATTCCTGATACATTACAATTTCCAGACCATGCCTCATGTTCCTTAACATAATAGACTGTTACGCTGCTGAAATATTGTATTTTCTTGTAGGAAGTACTGTGGGAAAATACACTGCATTCTGACATTAATATTAGAGTTAGAGCTGCACTAAGTGAGTAACGTAAGGCTGTTTGCTCTGAATTTCACAGGGTGCAATGGATAGACACTAGAAGCATGCAAAAGAGGTAGGAAGTTATGGAGCACAAGAAAAAAAAAAAGAGAAGAAAGAGGAGCAATTGTCATACATCAGCACATTATGAATACAATAAATATAATACATTAAATTTCCTTGGGGCTCTGATGTTTTGAAGCATTCTCCTTGCAAAATTGTCATTTTGGTTGAGGAGAAGTAAAGGAATTACTACAGCAGAAGACAGCAGTGATAAAATGGAGAGGAAGGTCTGTAGAAGGAAAAAAGCTCAGGTAGCAACTGATAACAGATCCATCCACATAGCAAGAATGCAGCTCTGAAGAGACTCCTTGCACATTCTCCCTCTGCACAGTGGTCATTTGACTTATGCCAGAAAGGGTAGAATGAAGAATTCAATAAAATAACAACAACATGCTTTCCAGTATGGTAACAACTACTGGGTATCCAGGAACAGAAAACCTCAGCACCAGATGAATTATAGCACTCAAAATACACATCATAGCATATCACACTGCTTCCTTATAAAAACACCAAATCTAATACATCACAGAAATAATATGTACTGGGAGAGTCTTGAAGATTCAGGGGACAGATCATCAAGTATTCATACAGACCTCATTCCCTTCATCCTTCAGCATATGACTGCAGTTCAAAGAAATCAGTTTTCCAGTCAGTTCTTCATCACTAAAACCCAAGCAAGTTTCTAAGTCTCTGACTGCAGTAGCAGTAGGTGGCCTCACTGAAAACTTATGACTTAGCATGGCTCACCCTGACAAATTCTGTCTAGATAGCCATACTGCAGGTTGGTTGCCCAAGTACTACTTTTGTCTTATGCTTACCAGTCTTACAAAGTAATTTCAGATAATTGCCTTAGCTTCTGTACAGTAAGAGCTCAGCCACACTTTCAGCAAGGACTCAAAATCATCCACTGTACAATTTTGCTATGCAGCTTTCTTCACCTCTTCTCTAGAAAAGGTCTATGCCCTTTGCACAGATCCAGGTTGGTGCATGAGACACAACAGACTACTAGCATGTAGAAAGACCAAGAACACCTGGCTAGTGCTCAGTATTTAACTACAAACAGCCTGATGCTAATTATCCACAAACATTAAAACAAAGAGATGACACCTGGCCACTATTATCCCAGGGCAATAAAGGGCACAGAAGAGAACAGGTTGGATTCAATGCAATGTGATATATGATGGTGGGCTGTCAGCTGGTAGATTGCCACAAAACTCCATAGTACAGCTGCATGCACGTTGTTAGTATTTGTTGATATGCTGTGATTTTTATTGCCTTCTAAGTGTAAAGGTTAGTGAAAATTACTTTTCCAATCTATGATAATTATATCATGAACTTCCCCATCCATTTTGCTTATTTTCCCTTCATTTTGCTTAAGCCTGTCATCAAATGAAGTAAAATTTAACAATAGAGCTTGCATTTACTGAAATTCTGACCCTCTAATATATTTAGCAGGATACTGCAGCAAATTATGTAGGGTAGCAAATTTAGCAGGGTACTGCAGAAAAGTGAGAGGAGCCACAAGGAGATGACAATGACTCAAGAATCTGGAGGACTGTAAATTCTTAAGGATTTCCTGATTCAGTTTTACCAACTGTAAGAAAGCAAGTGTGAAGTGAAATTAAATTCAATTCCCACCTTATACACAATTAGGTTAGATTAAAGACAGTCTGTTATTCTAAACTGTCAAAGGCTTTTTGGGTATTAGTGAAACTTCAAAAACTTGTCATGCATCATTTGATATTTCATTTCACCCCTTATTTCTGAGGAGTATGACAGATGCAGTAGAAAAATTCTTGAATGGTGATGTTAATTATCATTTATTTTTCCTCCATCTGACTGCATTCTTAACTTATTCCTTTTGAAAATTAAGTGCATGCAGCATCAACACCACAAATACCAGGTCCATACAGAATGCCAAAATATGGTGAGTGGCAGGGGTCTATCTTGGCAAAGCCCACAAGAAGTATCAAATTTTAGGTGAGGTATGCAAGTTAATTGTAACCAAGGTTTTCATACTTTTCTTACAGGGGGTTTTTCAACAAACTTAAACTTAAACTTACAAACTTAAGTAAAGCTAGGGTAAAGAGTATGCAGTAAACCTACTGGAAATAATTAAAGCATATTCATATTTAAATAAATGTGTAAGCATTCCCCTGTTATACAGCACTGAGAATGATAGCTTCAAGCTTGTTTGCACAATCTAGGAATTGTGATGTTAGTATTCAACTGACTATGGAGCAATATTGATGTGTGTACAACAGTTGCGTACAGCTAGCCAGAAGCAGAGTGTTTCCCTCATCTCTTGTGAACATACAGAAACACAGGAAAAAAAATTAAATCACAAAATGAGCTAAAGGTATTTGAAAATCTGAAGCCTGTTTCTCAAAGTACAATCCATTTTGTTTGTTCATAAAGTAATATATTTTCTGAAAGTGCCTGAGTTTCCATGTTTATTAGAATTTAACATCAGAAGAGAAAGTAGCAATTCTTTTATTATTTTCTAAATGCTACAAAGCACTTGTAGTCATAACGCATCCATTACCATGAATACATATTACACTTGTGACAGCCAAATACTTCTATTACATTGCTATATTCAATCCACTCATTTGAAAACAAAATCAAGCCACAAATCCATTAAAATTCCCCCAAGGCTTCCTTTCACAATCTTATCCAAACACAGAATGTATTTACAAACTGTGCTGCTTGTGGTATCATACATTTACAGAAGATTTCAAAGCACATCCAAATGAAATCTCCAGAATAAATGTACAAATTGTAAGTGTAAAGCAGCTCTAACTAGCTTAAAGGGTGGGGGGCCATGACAAACATTAAAACCAAAGAAGGAAATAAGTTCAGTTATCAGAAACTGGTCAGCTGGTCATAAAGTACCAGAAGTTTATGCATTCATTTTTGAAGGATACCAGGCTCCTTTGTCTCCAAATGGTGATTTATAACGCGCATCATATAAGTTGCCTATAGCAAAATGACATCCAAGATAATCAGAGGAGAATAGAAAGTTTTCTGGTCAGATTTTGAAGATGCCAAATGCCATGTTTAAAAATGCATTAAGTCAGACAATGCATTGAATTATAATATATTTTCAGAGTAAAAATTATTTTCAAATTTTTATTTTCCTCCTACTGTAATATCATAACTGACACATGATGAAATACTAAGAGATAAATGGAGATTATAAAAAGCAATTACACTTCTCAGTGCTAAGAGTTTACTGTTTAATCATTTGAAGATATCTTAATATATTGTATGCATAGTAATATTGCCAAGATGGAAAATAGAGCTAAAAATACTACTGTGCAATTCAAGTATTTTTTTCTGTATCAGGGTCTAACATCTTGGAGACTACTCTCTCTTTCTGCCTTCACTGGGTAGCCTTAAATCTTGCAAAGGATCATTCCTTCCATGCACCAGATCCATGCAGCTTACTACCACCTTTCCTCTTAAATCATCAGGAAAAATCATCTGTTTTACACTAATGAAGACTTTATTCTCTGAGCAACAAAAAAAAAGTAGTTGCCATGCAACAAGAATGAGATTAGGAACCTGTAACATCTTCACACGCATACAAACTGGAGGTGCCGTCACAGCTTGTCTCCTGCAGGCAAATGAGACTCCACTATTCTTATTTAACATACACATTCCTAAAGCTGTTCCCTCTTCTACTTTTGCCTATTCAGTGCACATTCCTGCCATCTCTGACACAGTAGCGTCTTTGCAACTTGGTGCACTTCCCAAAATGCATGGGAGGACTGAAAGCCATGTGAAATGTACATCTGAAATAACCCTCAAAAGAGAACTATTTTTGGAGGAAAAAACACACTTCATGAAATGGGAGAGACAGTGAACACTACCAAAGATCACAATAAGCCTATGCAGCTGTAATGATTCATTCAAAGTCAAAATACCTTAGAGAATATGTATATAATCCAGACATACATTCTTTCACATCCAACACACACATAAGAAGTACACAGTTATAACCAAGAAATTTTTGTAAAAAGTATTCCTCAGCTAAGCAGATATGGCCTTAATTTCAGAAGGAGAATCCTCTTCAGACAGATTCCACAGAGAAAACTCGTCAAAATTCAAGACTGAAAGATGAGTATAGATTATTTTAAGACTGAAATGCTACATAGTGCAACATAATTAGGGAAGCAACATCACCCATTTTACTAAAGCATGCCACGCACCATATATGATGGAGATGCTAGCGTGAGCAGAGATTCAATATTTTACCATTAGATTAACAAGGATTACACCCAAAAAAATGCTCAAATCTGAACACCAGTAGTCTTCAATGTTTAAATCTCTTCTCTAACCACAAAACTAGTGTGTCAAATCCTAATTTAAATCCATGTCACTGTTTTAAGTTATGGTAAATTAGCATAAGGTAAAAATTGCAAGAACTATCAATGCTCAAACCTCAAGAGAGAAGCCAATCAACAGGACTACTTAGGAAAGAGCTTTTGACACAGGTTGACCAGCTAGCCAAAAAAAAAAAATACATACAAGTTCTGTTCTTTTTCCTTTCTCTAAAGCTAATAGTAAAGGTCACTGTACAGAATGAGATAGCCACACACTACTGAAAGGTCAGTCTCTGCTTTGACAATGCCCATGGCCCCTAAAAAAATTTCTCCCTCTCTCCCCTTCAGTAAGGACAACCAAAACCGTATTTGAACTGGGTGGCCTAACATGATGCTGCAGGAATGATGAGCTACTGTAACTAATGACACACAGTCTGCATCTGCGTAAGTCTCATTACTAAGCAACAAACGATGGCTGAAACAATCTTTATGTTCATACCCTTAAAGGACTGAATGGAAGTCTCCAGGAAGAAGCATGATAAATGACCACTTTTCTCCTCTTCCTCTACATGAATATCATTTACGCAGAAAATCATGCTCAGAGGACCCTGTAATTCAGGGCTGCAGAGCTGCAGAAGTTTCTGCAGAGTAATTCCCACTTCCATAGAAGTGTTCTGCAGGATATCAGCTTCCACCGGAAAAATACAAACCCAGTCTTGACAGGATACACACATCTTTAAAAAGCACGAATTGCATCTATAGTGAGGCATCACCTGATGGCCCAAACCAGTAGCTTGGACTTTGGAAGAAATTTGTTTCATTTCTCTCATCTCAGCTCCATACTTTTGGGGTCCATAACTCCAGAGATGAATTTCTGGCACTCAAAAAAAAAATATTTCCAATTTATTATTTTGCTGCAGATTAAACAGCCACTGTTTGTTTAGTTTACTTTTCCTGCTGCCTCTTGGTCTGAAAGTTACACCATACTAAAGGAATGCACTGGACTGGAATGCATCATATCAAGGAATACACTGGACTGATCTGCACAGTTTTGAGTGGGGCAAAGCAAAAGATGATTGAAGAACAAAATCTAGAATCCAGTTGTCAAATATGGGGAGATGGAGGTCTAGACTGAGAAAGCAATTCACCTAGGAACAGTTCTGCAGTAGAAATCTGGAAAGATTAGCTAACACAATTCAGTTGCAAAATCCATCTTTCTAGCTAATCATGAGAAGAAGATTCTGCACAAGGTTACCAAGACAACATACTGGAAACTGAAGACTGGGGATCACGTCATGCTGCTTGGACACCACATTAATAAACTATTCCCCATGCATGATTATGGTAGGCAGTAGTTCATTGAAATATATTACACTGAGTATACTTAACTATAATTAATGTTTTTTTACACTAAATGCCAGCGGTACATTTGTTTTGTTTAGAGTCCTAATAAAAGATATGTATGACCATTACTCATATATGGAATTACATAATAATAGTATGCCCTAATAAAAATATTACCAGCATAGCATTTGCATGGTTTAGAGGTAAGACAAAGAAGGAACAAGAACAATTTTAAGGTCATAGAGTGTATTAATTAATTGTGCTACAGAACTTGGGAAATTCCTGTCAGTAATTTTTATCACACTATGTCTCAGAGTATCCAAGATCTCATTACAATGTGAGCATAGTATAATCTTCTTTTTTGGCATCCATAACGTAGCAAGCACTATGTGATTTTTGTCCTCATGCCTACTGCAGACACCTATTCCTTCCTGGATAAGGCAGCTTATTTCCATGAAACCAGAAAACATGCACAATCTTCCCATAGTTCTGCCTGCTAGTGACCTGACACTCAGGACATGAAGGATATCTCCAATTTGAACCTGCTACACATGCAAACTCTGTAACTTTGATTCCCATAGTACATAACCAAAAAAGCTGTGGAAACATGTCTCATGACTGAGATTTAATGCATGTCATATTTTATCACTGAATTTTCAGTTTCAGATCTGTTGCATCTGAATTTTCCTATGCAACCTCAAAGACAGTGTGACAAAATCTTTTTATTTTAAAATATCAAGAGAAAAAAAACTCTTTAAATCCTATATTTATTATGAAGAAATAGAAATCTGGCTTCCTAACTTTTTTTTTTAAGTGTCAAAAATAATGTGGTAGAGTTTCAATTTATTTATTTTTACTAAAAAATACTGAATAGCTAACATGAAAGCAGTCGAGGATGTTTAACACAAGCTTTCAGAGGCTTTGTGCTTCCACAGCTCATCACAACCTCATGACTGTTTACCTTTTTTTTTTTCTTCTAGAAATCAAAGCTATCTCAAAAACCAAGGTAACACAGACTCACATTTCTTTGCGTATTGAGGCCTCTCCCATAGATGTGACACAGGATGTACAACTCTAGCAAAGTGCCCTGTAAGGTATTTGCATGGAATACTGAAACAGATCTACCGTATAATTTCCTCAAAACACAACTACACACAGAGAAAGAACAAGATCCCAAATCTATATTTATGTTCCCTTTCAGACAAAGCATCACAAAGTATATGTAAATATGACAAGAAAGTTTATCTCTTGAGAAAAAAAAGCTCTGTTTCCTAAAACTGAATTTGCATTGGGCTTGCTGGATAGCTTGGGGCAAAATACTTGTCTTTCTCAATTTACTGTCTGCAGGACTGGAGTAATTTTACTTACTTCACAGGGTGTTAAAAGAATTAATTTGCTTGTGTTTGCAAAATTACTTTGGAGATGAAAACTGTTATTTAAATACCTAAAGTGTCATTTCACATAAATAAGCAAAAAGTAAACAAAAGCAAGATTATCCTATCTCCATGTACAGATGAGCACAGGATCTGAAATTACCATTCTTTTCATGCACTGCCATGTCTCCAAAGAAACTAGCATGTGCTTATCAGTTCTTACTGCCTCAAATCCTACTTGCTGCTCATTCATCCTGTGACATACATTTTGCAGCTTGTAAGATGTGCTTACTATACTTGTAATATATTAACATTTAATGTAAGTGTTACTGATAATGACATACTGGCACAAATCAAAGTTTTAATCAATCAGGATTTCCAGGTGTAGCTGCACAGAAGTCCCCTAATGAGAGCTTTCTTCTGTTTCAAAGTACTGTCTCAATCCACAGTGGTTTCATATACCCCATAGATCTTCCAAAGACAAAATGAAAGAAAACTCTGTCTACAATTCTTTGTCCACACTCATTTATTTCTAGTTTCAATATATGGCAAAGGGACCAAGAGTTTGAAGTCAGCTTAGTAAACCTGAAGAAACAACAGTCCCTTTTTATTTTATAATACTTTGTCAGATTTTTGTTTCCCTTCACTCATACTCATTTCCATCTACAAATAATTAGTCACTTCTCATCTCTACAAAGCCAATCTTCTTCCTCCTTTTCTCAGTCAGAAACAAAGGAATAGAAGTTACCCCATCATACAAGAAACTCGGGAATAAAAATAACCCTATCATACAGAAAGCACTAGACAAATACTAGATTGCCCTCCTCCTCCTCCATCTTCTGCTTAGCCTCAGTTGAAAAAGTCAATGGCTAAGACATAACTACATCAGTAAGATCTATATGCTTTCAGTTGTAATTTTTTATTTTAGACATAAAATGTCCTGGTGGACAGCAAGATGACCATGAGGTAGTGATGCATCCTCACAGCAAAGCAAGAGAGCATCCTGGGCTGCTAAAGTAAGAATGCTGATAGCAGGTTGACAGAGATGATCCTCCCTCTCTATCTGGCACTGGTGGGGTCACATTTTGAGGGGCCACTTCTGGGTTCCTCAGTACAAGAGATGGAGCTACTGGAGAAAATCCAGTGAGGAGCCAGGGAAACAGATATCTTTTATATGGGGAAAGGCTGAGAGCTAGGACTATTCAGTCTGGAGAAGGCTTGGGGGAGATGTAATCAATGTGTACAAATATTGCATGGGAGGGAATGAAGAAAAGGCAGCCAGACATCTCAGTGGTGCCCACTGACAGGACAAGAGGCAACAGATACAAACTAAAACACCGGATATTGCAGCTGAGCACAAGAAAAGACATTTTTGCTCTGAGGGTTGTCTAACACTGCCATAGGCTGCCCAGAGATCTTGGGGAATCGACATCCGTAGAGACCATTCTTTCTCCTTATCCCTCAAAATACAGTCCTCTGATAGGAACTTGGATTTAGTAAATTTCTTCCTTCAGACTGAATGCCTTACTAACATTCAACAGCACACACTTCTACAGAACTCAATTGGAAATAAAAATGGGTCTTCATTCTACTCAAATTACTAAGTGCTCTCAAACATAGCTCATTAAGTTCTGCTACAATTTAATTTAAGAGCGGGACATGAATATAAAATTCAAGAAACATACTCTGAGCTGTGCTCGTAGTCTTCTTTGACAAGTGTCACAAACACAGTTGTACCTCTACATATTATGAGTACAATTATATCCACATTGATATGTAAGATACATCTGAATGAACACAGTAACATTAAACTTTAACACTAAACATACATCAAAGCTACAGGCAATCATCTATATACACACAGATAAAACCACATGCAAAATTACATATTGATATTGCTTACTGCCAGTTCCGTAGCTACTCAAAGACATTATTTATCTTTCAGCCTTTTCCAGTTAATTGCTCATTCTTCATCACTGAGGCCTGTTCCCACATACAGACATTGGGATTATAGAGAAGTGAGCAAAATATAGGTCTCATCCCTTGTATTTACCAATTAATTAGCAGCATATCTCAAGATTGTATAAAAAGTCACACTATCTTCCAGCACTTAGTATTTAACTAAGTAGTGGGGTTTTTTTTTAATAAAAATTATGAATTTTAAACCTCCTCAACTGATTTTATTAACATAACACATTATACATGAACTAAAGAGTTTTCCACTTTTTATTTTAATTTTATATATCTGCTATCTGACTCATCACAGGGTAATCAAAACTTTTTTCTCCATAGAGAGACCAAAGAAAATCTGCATCTCAGAACAATGATGCACAGAAAACAGAAGGTATATTCTTGGAAGGAGGGAAGGGAGGGAGGAGGGAGCTTTCATAATACATTTCCTTAGCTTAAATAGCAATAATGTGTGCAAGAAGTAAAGTCTAAGTCTGATCACAAAATAGTGAAATTTAAAAATATATTAAACTATAGTTATAAGGAGATAGATTTGATCAAGCCTTAATCCAGAATTCAAATGAGATTTTTGCAAAGTTCTGCATAGACCCATACTTTGATTCCTTCATTGCAGTCTATGCATCTAATCCTCCTCCAGTGAAATAAATGGGAGACATTCCAAAATAATCAATAGAAGTTGGACAGGATCCATACAGAACAATATTAAGGACCAAGGAGTTTACTGTGTGCTACAGGTTGTGAAGTTTTAATTACAAAAAATGTTAAGTGAAAAAAACGTAAACCTGAAAGCTTCCCTAAAAAACAAATTTTCTGTCCCAAAATAGTCATATATGCAAACAATATAAACATACAAAAATGACTGATGCAAACTTTTTTCTTTTTTTTTTTTTTAAGGACACCAGCATCCAAAAATACCTTTTTTTTTTCTATACACATTTTTAAAATGCTGTGTTTTAAATGTATCTTGAAGTCACTTTACAGACCACTTCTGAAATAAACATTCTTCCTGCTTGAATTTTTATTCTCACACTTGGTCCTGCCCATTTAAATGTTCATGTAAAGAGAAACTAGTTCTGCCTGCAGGCTTGGGAAACAAGTCTGAATATATTTCCTCATCATATTTTACAAATGGTATTTTAAAATACTCACCAGTTTGCCACCAGTGGTCCAAGACAGGTACCTTGAAGATCTTTTTTGACCACTCTAGTGTATCCACATCACAGTGCTCACCAGCTACAAATAGCGTTCTGAACCTTTAAATAAAAATTTTTTTTTAATATACATCTTGATTTGGATGGGGAAAGGAAAACAAGATAACAAATTCAATATTCTTTGGTTGGTGACCCAGATAAAGAGAAAAGAAGAGGTAAGACTCTTACTCTCTGTATGGTCCTTCCTACTAACAGTTAGAATCTTAGCAATATTAATTTAAGCTACTTAATACATCATGTAAAAGAAGCCTTATTTTCTGAATGCAAAGACCTTGGGAGACCAGAGGCAAGTCAATGGAAGTGAAAAACAATTAAATGCTCTGTACACAGGAATGAGGTAGATACCCAGTAGGCAAAAAATAAGAATGCAATACCAAAAATGGTAAGAAAGAGCTATCAGAAAAATTAGTAAAGAAATCAACAGAACTAGAAGGAAATACTGGTAGCTTAACCCTGAGTTCTAAGTTGTTAATGACATCCCATTTAAACACATTTTAGTATTTTTTGAATGGTTGAGTCATCTTTTTGCAGGCATTTGGAAATAAGTTGGGGGAAACAATGGGACATGAAGACATTTTCCTGCGGAAAGGCAGGCTATATATACATACATTTTAAAAATAAAAAATATTTCGCTAAATAATGCCAATCAGAACAACATTTAGCAGCTTTAGGTCCCTGATCACAGTACCAGACTTCAGCTCATTTGACTGGACATTCCGCAGCCAACTTTGGCAGAGAAGAGATGCAACACCTGTCAGTCCTGGCAGATGTGATCTGCACGTTTGTACCATGAAATTTTGTAGTGATATAGAACCAGATATTAAACCCACACACAGACTTGAACTTCAGAATCTTTTATCAGATGTTTAGTCACACTTTATCACCCTTCAATAAGCATTACAAATTCACCTCACAGCCTGTTTAGAATGATAAGGTCCTCTATGTCATAGAATCCTGGCATGGCTAGGGCTGGAAGGGACCTCTGAAGGTCATCTAGTCCAGCCCCCCTGCAGTAAGCAGGGATACCCTCAACCAGACCAGGCTG
>WTSP01016060.1:0-92043 GCA_025331215.1 Actenoides lindsayi
TTTATAGTTTTTTTTTTGTTTTTGTTTTGGTTTTTTTGGTTGGTTGGTTTTGTTTTGTTAGTTGGGTTTTTTTTTGGTGGGGGTGGGTTTTTTTGTTTTGTTATTTTGTTGGGGTTTTTTTGTTTGGTTTGGTTTTCTCTGTTAGGAGTTGAATGCTGAAGTTCAGACTGAATACTAAGCTTGTTTGTGTCTCAGACGATTTGAATTTCTTTAAATTTCTAGCCTGTGCTTTGACCTCCTATTCAATTTCACATTATTCTTTCCCAGTCAATGAATTTTCATTCAGAAGTTAATTGCCATGAATTCCACTTAATCAGGAGACATAAGAGTGCTAAAGAATAGTCCTACTCCATCTTGTAGGAACAGGTAACAGTCTACCTTTAAAAGCGTACCACTTTCTGTTAGTGTTGGTGTTGTAAGTCCTGTTTGGTTTGAAGAATGGCTTGCTGATTTCTTTGATGCGTCTCTTGGAGGATGCTGTTCAGTTGTTGTTTGTGGAGGATATGGTACTTCATTACAGCCAAGAAGTCAGGAATGCCCTTTCATGCTATCACATACTAGCAATCTCTAAGTACTGGGGTTTCTACTGCTGGAGTGCAGAGCCAGGTATGTGTGCTATGTCAGCGTTTACTGGTTGAACCTGAACTGAGGCATTTTGTCCCTGTTCTGTCACACCTTTCATCAGTGAAAACTTGTTAGTGGCAGAAGAAGGGATTTTTATTCTGCTGCTAGTTGTTACAAATCAGTCTTCTACTGTGAGGTGCCTGCGTACTAAAGTAATTGGATCTCTGCATGTTATTACAGTGAAAGAGCAATTCAGTCTTTTCAGAGTTTTAAAGCAGGACACATCAAATTCTCTCTCATTTAGCACTGTGCAAAACTACACGGGCCTTACACTGGTACAACACAGTGCTTTCAGAGGTTGTGAACTGTGGAACAAGGTTAAGTAGCTTAGAGAGATGTATGTGTTCTTTGTCAATGCTGAATCAAGAGATTTACTTTGAAAAGCAGGTTAAAGATGTAAGAAAGTATCTAATCATAATAAGTTACTATTTTTTCCTTTTTAAAAGAATTTTGAAGATTGATTTTGATTTTATCTATGTGTGATTTTATTAGTCGATTGCCTTCTGCGCTTTCAGTTTCACTTCCTGACAGAGAATTGTTTAAAGACTATGTCTGTTTTGATGATTGATTATTTTGGCAACATTTTAAATTTTTTTTCCCCTCTAGTAGGTGTAAGGTACTGAGGTATCCTTGCTTTACAGGTTGAGTCAAATTTGGGTGATTTTTTTTTTTTTTAAATCTTTTTTTTAGATATATTTTTACTTTTTAATTTAGTATTTTTCTTCTCTATGCAGAAAGTTTCCTGATGGGTTTCTGTTCTATATTAATTTATTTGTTTCAGTGGCAGTTAGAAGAAGATGAGTGAATTCCACTGTGCTTCCTGTGAGTTTCATTTTAATCTCAGCTGTAAGACACATTATGCAAGCCACAGTGAGGAATTTGGTAGCTCGTTGTTGAAATGAAAACCTTCATCAAGGTGGGTTTTGCAAGATTTTGTCAGTAGTACTCAACATTTTCATTAGAGGTGTGAAAACCAGAGTAGAAAGGCAGGAGTCTTGGGGGCACCATCAAGGTGTTGGAGGACAGAAAAACAATCACAATGAGTCTTCTGAGGGGGAAAGGGGAGAGACGTGCTCTTCAGCAGCGACCTGAGCAAGGTGCATGAAACCGCAGTGAGGGAGCAGATGGCTGCGTATCAGGTCTGCAGAAACCTCTGTGAGCATTGCAGTGAATGACAGTGTAAAATGTCTATAGGTGGACAGGCAAGACCATGAAGAGTGAATCCCCACTATCAAGTGGGGATTGTTTAGGGCAAAGAAGAAAGAATGTGTACAGGGCTTTGAAAATAGCTGTGATAAAGAGGCAGCAGGCAGTCTGTGCTTGGTTTGGCAGAACTGGGTGTAACTAACCAGCTTCCACCAAAATGGTGAAGAGACGTATGAGACCTTGAGAAAACTTTACCAACAGTCAGAATATTGAAACACTCAAATCTAACCAAGTGTCCATGGGTGCTTGGGGGCCTTTGAGAATGGATAAATGCATGTATCAGAAATGTCATTGATGTCACTGATGCTGACTACAGGGACAGGGACTTGATAGGGTTGTGTCAGATGGCATCTCAAGATATGACTCAGTGATTGCAGAGTTTGCTGTCACGTAGCTGTGCAGTTTGATTGTTTTTATAGATGCGGGTGAAATCAAGACACGGAGGAATATTTTCTGTACAATCTGCTGTGTGAATTTGTACAAGTATCATTACATTACTAAAAGCTATGACAGAGCAGCATAACTGTCCTCTTTCCCTCATTGACTGGGTGCTCTGTAGTAATCCTGATGCCTCTAGTAATGGTCTGTCCTGGCCTTGCCCTTCAGCTCCTGTGCAGGAAATCACCCAGGATCAGAAGCCCAAACTGAGCTGTCAGCCCACAGAGGCCATGTCATCCAGACTTCACATACTATTTGAATTTCATCCATCCTTGAGAGCATACCAAGGGTAACTAATCAAGGTGGACACACACAATGCAAGAGCATGCAGGGACTTCCATGTTTGGTTACTGTTGGGGGACAGCTGATAAGGCTGCTGGAAGAAGCGAGCTCCCCATTTATCAGGAGCAGCAGCTCTGAGTGGCACAGCTGGCCCCATGGAGTTCCGCAAGCCTGATATCTGCATAGGACAGAGGATCTTCTTGCATAGGGATAGTGAGTTCCACTTTCTGGAGGGAAGCTCTTTTTATTACATCTTTTATTTCTCAGATACTGAGAAATTTATGAGCTACAAAGCCACTCTCTTTCTTTATGAGAAGCTGCTAGACTTATGGCATCAATTATTCAAAGTCTGGGACTAGGGCAAAGCTCTCCAGTGATCAGGAGAATGTGAAGTTAGACTCATAGCAATCTGTTTCCTTTTATTCTTCAGGTTAAGAAAAAAACCCCTCCCACCCTCCTCAGCTAACAATAAAAACACTTTGGAAAAGGCTAGCATCCATTTGCATTAGCAATTGCGCTTTCAGCAAGCCTGGTGATGCTCTGACAACAACCACCCTTGAAACAACACCTCACTGGACAGTCACCAAGAGAAAAACCAGGGAAATTGTAGTGGAGGTCCCAAGTATCTGAGCAGATTACCCCTGGTGCTGGTCTTGAGCAAAGCCTTCCCGTGTATTTTGTAAATGGATTTTGCATGGCATTTCTGTGATAGAAAAGGGTGGGGGTGAGTAGGACAGGCCCATTTTGGGGAGCAAGAGGCCATTCACTTCCCTACTAGACCTGGAGTACTGCTCAAGTGCTGGCTGTCCTGCCTTGTGCCAGGCAAGCAAGGCACATCACCCATGCTACCAAGCACAGAGGATATTGCCTTGATGGCTTCTAACCTGGGGAGTCTCCTGAGTTTCCCAGAGCTATTTTGGGATACTACAGAACTAAAAGGTCAGCCCTTCTTCTCTTAAGACATGAATAAAGGACTAAGCAAGGACAAAGCCTGCCTAACTATTTTTCTAGTGATTCTCTATCATAGAAGGCATCAAAACATTCATTCCAAATACTGACTGCTCTCCTTTTACAGCCCAAAAGGCTATTCAGTCTTTTGCTTCCACGTACAGGTATAATAAACCACACAGTAAACAACAGTGCCTACATAATACTTGATTGTGCTTACCGTGGTGATCAAAAAGCCAATCTTCAGGTTCTTTGCATCCTGCATATCCTCAGCGTGTTTTTGCATAAGTGAAATGACTACATTATGGGTTTTTGAGTCATAATCTGGCACTTCGAAAAAATACCGAGGGTTGCTTGAAATTGCATCTGCTGACAAAATGTTAATAGATTATCAGTAGCTACATAGGTGTCCGAACAGCAGTCTGTTGTGTCACATCTTACTTACATGGACACAGAGGAATAGGTAGTTACTGCTCCAAGATCTTTTCAATGTAACAGAGCATTGTAGTCTCCCCACATTACCAGTAGGAGCTGAGGCATCTGGACTTAAACTAATTGCACATTAATCACTCTAGAAATCTCTAGCAAAGTCATAAAAGTCATGCAGATTTCTCTCACCCCTCCCAAACATCTGCTTCACCTAGAAGGCACACTTTCCCTGTGGCAGAAAAGCAGTGATTCTTAATCAGCTGCCTGACCCAGTGGCTGGGCTGAAAAGGACTGTGGCTTGAAGATCATAAATACATGAAAGAAAAAGACAAAATTGTCCAGAAACTATCCTCCCTGTTAGTGGCTGTGATGGACAAGACAGAGTGTTGAGCACTGGAGGGAAAAGTCTTCTTAGACAAGGCTTTGGTTAACAGCAAGCATCCATGATAAGAAAGCAGTAAGATGACCAAACCATGGAACAATGACTGAGATGGCAGCACCTGCTTAAACTAGTCTAGACTTTAGCCATGTGGCTGTGTTGTGTGGCTTGAGAGCTGCAATTTATCCCAAGTGTACTTGGACAGGAACTTTACTAGAGGGTTGGTGGAAAACACAGCTCTGAGATCTCTGCCCACATGCTCTCACTTCATCCCTGGCACCTCTTCACTCAGTCCCAGTGTCCATGATCTGCAGCAGCACAAGCATTGCTTTTTTACTACCCCTTGAGACATGGTGATTAAGGTTATGAGGAAGAGGCTGAAACCTGTAAGCTGAAACCTGTTTGCTGCTAAGCCAGGAATCAGCATTGCAGAAAAAAAGAAGTTCATTCACTGATCATGTGCTACCATTTTAGATTAAAAACACAGAGCCTGAATAGTGATGCAGCTGTAAAAAACAAAAAAAAAAGATGAGATTAAAAAAAATTAAAAATAATAATAATTGGAGCTTGCAATGCTAAGAAGAGTCCTTGCACAGCCAGTAAAACCAACCATCTACTCAAAGATCTTTCTACCTTCAAAAATAGAGCTTTGTAGCACAACTCTTTCATTTCCTATCCACTTGGTTTCAGAGTATTTCTCACTCTGTAAAATCAGCTCCATATTTGCCAGATGAGACTTTCTGATGAGGTCTCCAGTAACACCTATTGCAACTGGCTGAAAGAATATAGACAACCACATTTTGATTTACGAAGTTCAGGGCTTCTAAATCACAAGTCTCCTGTTTTAACTCAGCAGCCAGTGCTGCTGCTTTGTTTCTGCCTCTTCAGGTGACAGGTGCTCTAATGGGAAAGGGCAGACATTGACAACTGGCAATCAGGATTTCTGCAATTCAGTGCTCAGAGTGAATGTTTTACTGTAAGACCCCGTGGAAGAAAGGAGAGCGCTGAGTGACTGTGCTGAGGGTTCATTACCTGGGGAATAGTTGTTCCTGCCGGTGGCAAGGAATGGACTCCACAGGTTGACGTGCCTGTCCACACACCAAGTTGTGCAGCGCTGATCTTCAAAGTCCAGAAACGTTGGGGTGCTGTTACATACATACAGCCAAGAAAATTGCTCCTTGAAGTTTTCACAAGACATCCTGCAGGAAAGGAGGAAATCTCAGCTTTCGTTTTGAGACACTGTTCAGGTACTCGCATTGACTCCCTGTGTCTTTAAAAGGAGATTAACAGAGAGCCCTGCAGGCTGTAGCTGAGCTGGCTGATACCCCACAGAAGAGGTCAATGCATTTGGGCTGCCCTGACTGAACCTAAAGCCCCAGGGAAATTACAGAACCTGTTCAGAGTACCCAGGTGGAGTCCCGCTATCTGCAGTGCAGCTTTGCTGCTGCACTTTGCTTTGTGCCTCCGCGGTGTCTTGCCCCGCAGTCATGCTTTGCTCAAGCCAGCAGTGTCTATCTCAGACCAGCCTGCCCTTCCTCTGCTTTCCTCAGAGCCTCCCAGGACAAGAGAGAACTTTCTGAATAATAAAATAGCTTTTCTAAAGGATGGCTCACACATGTCTAAACTGGATCTGAGAGTAATCAGAGGCAATGAAAAATGACAAGTACCTGTAGAGTAGTCAAGTGTACAAGCTCTATGACCCACTCAGCCACCTGCCTGCTCTGGGCACCAGTCAGTCCAAGGTTCAAGCTAGGCACTTTATGAGTAAGGACAGCATCACAAAACAAGTAGGTCTCAGGGAACTATATTTTTATTTCTCTCACTTTTCATTTTTTTCACCATCTTGTTAACTAATCTTGGCCAGCTCCATTTCTCCAGGTATTGTTTCCATTGAAATGATGGGGTCAGGACAACCTTCTATTTGCTGTTTGCACACAGCTAACACAGGGTGCCTTGAGCCATCACTAAGAGCAGAGAACTGCCTAAATGACTCTTTTCATAATGAATACATACAGAAAAGCTGGTAGACAAAAGGATTGAAAAGGAAATACCAGAATTCTCCATCATCCTTGTTTCTGAGGAGGGCTTCTCTGCATTGAGGCTCAACATAGTCCCACTGAGGAGAGCTGCAAACAGGAACAAATCAACAAGCAGATGTGAGGCACAGTTTTCTATCACTCCGGCCAGCCCACTCCTCTAACCAGCCTGTCACATCATGAGGGATCAGGAAGGGTGAGCAAACTGCACACTGGGAACAGGACTGTGCTTGACACTTTCATAGCCAAGGCCAGCAAACAGAGCTCTGCGCCTTTGCTCTGCCTGAGTTGCCTGCCCTGGGATGGAGAATCCTGCCTCTGCCCTCCAAGCCCCAGTCACCTGTCCACAGCTGGAGAGGTTAGTGAGGTACCAAGGCATAGCACTCTGAAGTGCTGATACTACACCGATATGTCAAGGGCACATTAGCCAGTCAAATGTGTTCTTTCCAAGTAGCGTGTTTATAATTAAGTTATAATTGTACTATCTGCAGAGTTTAAGATAAATAAACAGAACATGAATCAATAATTTATTGATTTATGCTGCTTACCTGTGAATGTACTCCACTGACATTTCAATTACAGTTATGATTATGGTTCACTCTTCCAAAAAATGGGAGGATGCTGTCTGAGCAAATAGCTATTATCCCAGCCTCAAACATGTCTGCACCACCCGCCAACCCATCCAGACACAACACGGTAGCCTGACTTTTCTCAGCAGAGAAGCTGTGAGTATTCCTAGCAACAGGGAGAGGCGGGATGCTATTAAATCAAGAAAGAGTGACACGTGAATATCTCTCTAGTCAGGAAAACACTGATGCAATTACACCAGGAAAACTAACATCTATTTATTTACAAGACTGTTGCAGTCCTCCTCTATATCATTCCTTTTCTTGGGAAAGAAAAGTTAGCTTGCATACACAGCAGCAAAATGGTCCTTGTGTCTCCACAGCTTCACACATGATCCCAAAGGTCAGCCCAAGCCACCCACCAGCACTCTGCCTTTGCAATAGCCAAGGATCCTTTTTGCCTCTCTGTGTTCAATACAGCATAAAGATATTGTCCTACTCTCATGAACTATGCTAACCATCTTCTTCCCAGATTTAGACTCATGGGAGGGCAATAAAGAGTGGTAACATAGATGCACTCCAGGTAATAACAACTCTTTCATCCGTGACTTATCTGGAATTATCCATTGGAAAAAGTGTACACATAGACAAAAAGGGATACCTGAGCTAGGCTAAGTGAGGATCACATATAAAACCAACGCTGCATTAGTTTTCCCCCTGGATGGGACTTCTGTGGGCAGTTGCTTTGCAGATTAAAATACGCTTATAACGAACTGACTTAAATGCTTCTGTTTGATTATAATGGATGCAAGGCAGAGGTCCTTTACAATAAGCCTACAAAAGAGTGATTCTATTTATGAAATGAAAGCTTTAAGACCATACTCATCACTCCAGGGCCCCTTCCACTCCCCATGGCCCCATGGATTCCAGATCCTGACGATGCGTTTCCAGCCATTCTTGTAGCGTATCTGTGAATAGGAAAGAAAAATAAACTCGGTCACAGCTTTTCACAATTGTGATATTATGCAAAAAGAAGGGTAATAAAATGCATCTTCTTCTATACCTTGGAGACCTGGTTTAATTTCTGATGTCCTTTAACTGCAGCTAAAAATTATTGTTCTTTGCTACCTTGTAAAGGAATGACATGTGGGGGGAAAACTGCACCCATTTTGCTTTCTGAAGGATGACGAATAGCTGACACAGAGGGAAACAGCAACATTACTGCTACATTACATGACTTCAATGGCCTTGGGAAAGTCCAGTGACAAATACTGCACATCTGACACTGTGAGTCAGCAAAGGCAGAGACTCTGAGGAACAAGGTCAACAAACTGCCTGGAGAGATGATGAAAATCAGAATCTATGGCTCTATATCTACAGTACTGTGGTTTCCAATAGCAGGAGTTTCTGGTGTTTTTCTCCTCTTGCTGTCACTGATTTAAGCCAGAAAGAACTCATTTTCACCAGTGAAGCCAATATGGTGGAAATTGAAAGAAGAAACAAACCTTTTGTTTCTGTCTCTCCTTATGCACAGCCCCCATCCAGCCTCAAATAATTTCCCCACACGACAGCCTCTTGGCTGCCTTGGCAGTCCTGCAAGGTGGGGCAAAGACTGTTTCTCCTCTCTGCCTACATCATGAGCAATAGGAAGCTGAAACAGCCTGCTTCCTGTCCAATACAATTTGGGATCCTACCATCCCTGTCTTGAAGAGAACCAAGGTCTTCTCTGGAGCCTCGCAACTCCCATACTTCCATTTTGGAGCCTCTTAACTACAAGCAAGTGACCTCTGAGAAGAAGCACACTGCACCAAGCATGCCATGGCACAAGGGGCTATGAACCAAAGCTCATACAGGAAACCATTAAAGAGAGGGGGAGAAGGGGAAAAGTAGCTTAGGGAAAACAAGACCCCCTTTCTAAAGTACTTTAGGTTGTGAGATTAAAATGTGTTGTAGCTATCTTGCTTGATAGCATAGCTGTTGTTTGGTTTCCTTCTTGGCCTTACTCACTGTTAACTCTCCCTGTGTGTACTACAGCTTATGGAGGTAAGCTATGTTCTGGCTCCTGGCTGTAAAAAATCCCTTAATTTCTTTTGATCTGTGTGATAAATTGGTCCTGTTTTCAGATCAGCAATATTAATATCTACCCAGCAGTTCTGCATGAGTAGAACAGCTTTACAAGATGCAGAAATACTGTTCTTGAACCAGCGAGTTATTTACTTTTCACACAGTGATTTTTGTCAGCTTGTGACTGAGCTGAACAAATGTAGATTTGCATCATATGGCAAATCCCACAATTTCAGCCAATGCTTCTATTCCCATTTGACACAGAAAAGTAAATTTTTTAAGAGTCAGCATGGAATGAGAATCTCCAGAAATGCTGTATTTGCTGTTGAAGTGTCCCAAAACAAAACTGAATTTAAGTTGCATTTTTTAAAAGTTACTGGATTTAGGTATCATGCCTCTTCCCATTGTGCCAGAATCCTTCCATCTCCTGGAATTTGAACTATGTGCTTTCAACAATCCCTCCTAAGCATGAAGCTAATTAAATTTACTCTGAATAGAACAGCAGTGTGACTGCCCTGTAGTGGATCACCAGTACAAAACCACCAGGCAGGAACAAGTCCTTGATCTTACCTTCACAGTTCCTGTGACAGTGTAGGCATGACCCTGTACAATCCCGTTCCTCAGCTCTATGTTCCTCCTCAGCTGCAAAAGGGAGAAAGCACAGCTTTTAGCTCTCTCCCACACTGCAAAGGTACAGCCATCAGCTCCCAGAACTGTCCTTTGGCATGGCAGAAAGAGAGGGTTGGTTTTGACTACAGCAGTATCTCACTATCTTCTGCTAATTGCAACTTCTTCAGTGGTCCAGAGCTGCTGCACCTGAAGAATGCCCCGGATTGGGTCACTGGCGGAATTTCCCTGCCACCCATAGCTCAGAGACAGCCACCTGGCTGCTGGACTAGTCATTGGCTTCTTTGCAATATCCAAGCTTCACTCCTCCTTATGAACCAAGCACTACAGGAGCAATGTCACATGCTTTGCGGTCTTCCCCTACATGCATTGGCAACCTTTTATCGAGATACTTGCTGAGCATCACAAAGCCTTTCTCAACTTCTCAGCATTAATACCAGTAGCCTGCAAATCACAATGCTATAACAGTAGCATCCTCTCGCAGTAGAAAGCTGTGTTTTGTCCTTGCTAGAATTGATCACAAAGCCACGAGGCCCATATCAGCCCTGCTGCAAGAGGATACCACTCTATTGCCCGAAACAAAGCTACAGACCCATCTCTGGGAGATCAATCCATCTACATCTACCCAAAAGCCTTTACAATTACATTCCTGTCCTGGTTTCAACTGGCATAGGGTTAGTTTTTCTTTTTAGTAGCTAAAATAGTGCTATGGTTTGGATTCAGTTTGGGAATTGTTATGATTGAGGAGCTGAGTGGTGTTTGGATGCCAGATGGGTTCAAATCATGACAATTCCTTACTGCAGAACTTTGCCTACTTTCTGTTGCTGAGATCTCTTCAGGCACCCATAAACTGTAACTACTGCATTATGAGAGTGATTATGGACTTCTTGTTTCCACTCAAAAGAGCAACCTTTTTGCAAACATGGTAAACCATGACAGGCATGCTACTGGCCCTGTGACTCACCTGACCTGAGGTGCTACAACCCATCAGACACCGAGAATTGTTGGCTGCTTTCAGTATCTCCTCCACATCAGGAGAGGGATCCTTCAAAGACAACTGCATTTGGACCCCACCTGTGAGATCTACTAAGGCATCAGAAAGGTAGCCTCCGTGCAAGTTCTGATAGGAGCCTCGCAACCTGAATAATAATAATAATAAATAAAAAGTTATTTAGCCTTTACACTGTGTTTTAATAAACAATGTACAATGAGGGCCTCCAAAATGGACTTGTGCACTGAGATGATGAGCATGGGGGGAGCCTGTGGTGTGTAGATATTGGGGCCAGGTAATGAAACAGGACTAAAATACATGCCCAGACACAAAATGAATGAGGCAAAGCGGGACTTTTTCCTATGTATTCACCCACATACGAGGCAGCTGTCTAGAGTCCTTTACAGACAGTGGAAAATAATAAGGTGCATCTCCTGCCAATGCAGACATTTTAAGGAGATGAGATGCATCTCATTTTCGAAGTATTCAGTTTCCTTCTTCTGAACAGGAAGAGAGCCAAGGGTGACTAGTTCAAATAGATGTTTCAGATCAAATGGAGCTGAACTCTTAGTTTCTACATTGTATTTTGTCACGACTCTTCACAAAAATAGTCAGTATCCCTTTTGTAAATGAGAAGTAGGAAGAGGAGAGAGGTGAAAGCATTTGCCCATGCTCCCAAGGCAAGACAGAAACAAGTTTTCAGCACTGCTTCCTGTTCACTCTGCTAGAGTGCAATAATAGGGTAATAATTTAATATTGCTAACACAGTCCTTGTTTTTTTTTATTGTGTGCTTTTTATTGAGACAGCAAATAAGCTGGAACATGCCGTACTTAGAGCAGGTAGAGCATGCTGTTAAACCCCACCATACACACTGTATTTAATGAATGTAATCAAATGAAGTCTGTGGCTAATTGTATTTTGAAGGGTTGTCCTTGTCCTACACTGATGAAAAGAATTTGTCATAGGCACTGGGGAAAAACTTCTCAAATGGGAATCTCATAAACAGCATCGCTTGCAACTTTAATTTAATAGAGGCTTGGTTTGCTTTGTAATTAAAATCTTATGCAGCAAATTGATACTGAACCCTGAGTCAACTTTTCTGATATCTCAGGGCAAAATGCATCCTATTCCTGAGCTGCTCAGATGCTGCTTTAACATTTGCTTATTCCTGACCAAATCTGCCAAAATAATTAGCTCTCTTCTTCAACCTCTCTTTACTGCATTGCCAATATTACACCAGTTTGATGTAGGGCATGTATACCAAGTCCCAGCCCTTCATATTACCTCTAGCACAGAAGGGGTATCCTTCAGCATATTTAATAAAGGACAATGTTACAGATGCTAAGCGACCACATTCTGATCCCTTCAATCATCAAAGGAATTTTTATAAAATATTATCTTATTAGTCATTATTAACCCTGCAGTACTCTGGGGACCTCAGCCAAGAGTCAGAGCTCCCTGTGTAAAGTGAGATCTGACCAGAGACTCACAGGAGTACATGTACGTGTTCTTCAGTCATGGTTCCTCTCATTGCCTACTACAAATACCTGCATGATCTCTGGTAAGTGACTGTAAACAGACATAATCCCTGATTAATCTGCAGTTTTAAGCAGAGGAAAATATGGAAAGGAAAACAGATACAAAGAAGTTTGCTTAAAGTAAGGAAGACAAGCCCAGCCCCTTTTGTGTCACCAGCCATTGCCCTGTTCATTTTACTTCTCAGACATTAACATCCCAGAGTTGGACTGGGTACATTTTAGGTCTTCAGCCTGAGATCACCTCCAGGTTACACTGGCCCTCTGTTTGCACGCAGCCACAGTTCTTTGTGCTTTTCTTGAAGCAGTGAGTGAAGCCACTTGTAGAAATCACTAAGCTATTCAGGAAGAATAGGTCAGATATATTTACTTGGCATATGCTTTTTCCAGCAAGGATGGCCAGAATTCATTTGACGTTCGAGGGTGTACAGACAGGTATCTTCCATTGAGGAATGGCAGACGGTCATCTATCACTACATCAACCCAGTCTCCACATTGCCAGAACTGGAAACAAAAAACAAACAAACATAAATAAATAGGAGAGAAAAGAATGAGCCTTTTTTAAGAGTTAATATTCATGCCAAGCAACAGCCTCCTGAAATAGCACAGGAATTAATTTAAAGCATGGATATGTGCAAGTTCTCTCCTGAACTGCTTCAGGCTAATGGTCGACATTGTTAAGCTACCAAGTGGCTGGATTTCCCATTAGCAGGGGAAGTCATTTGGGAATATAAATAGTCCTGCAATCAGTGGAAAGAAAGATTCAACATGGGAAATATGCTAATATTCTTGGGCGATAGGAAGCCTTCAAGATGATAAAAAACAATCATGCAGATGGTTCAGTGAGCCTCACTCCTCAGCTGCGCTTGCATTTCCCCCTGGAGCACAGCTCTTGGCCATAGAGCCTCTGTCAAGATCCAGTCTCTAAATGTTCTTTCCTCTGTGTTTCAATTAAGGCTCTGATGTGCTGTCATGGACAGGGACAGTGTAGTGACTAAAGACTGTTTTGAGGTGTTATCCATCTCCCTGATAGATGAGGAGGATGCAGGCGGTCTCTTCAGCAGGTGTTTCTCCAGCTGATCCAGCTGATGAAACCTTTCAAGGGAGAAGATAGGGAAAGAGATCTGCAGGGATGAACTAAAGAAGCCATTTCCAGAGTCATTAGCAGATTAATGTAGCTTAGCATGATTTGAAATCATAAGAGGCCAAGCTCTTATTTGCAATAGTGCTAAGGACTCCAGTGGAAATATGCCAGCAATAGATTTAGTCTAGCGTGATTTTACTTCAACATCTTTGGTCAATGAGAAAAAAAACAAAACGAGCTATTCTGTTAGAAAAACACAAGAACAGATCTGCCCAGCAGCAAAGCAGCTTAGTTTGCTAAGCCAAAAGCACGTTTGACCCTACTTACATTCTACCTCACCCCAACCTCTCACTTTCTTGCATTAGTAGCAGCATGAGGTGGCAGGGTTGGACTCTCTGAACTTGAGCTCAGGGAGTAATTTGAAGCTTCTGCTTGGTTTTGGCAGCATGAGATTTGAGGAAAAGCCTGTCACTAGCTGTCTTCTGCCCAAAAGAGAGAGAGGCAAAAGGATAGTCCAAAAGAAGCTGCCCTTTTGGTCACCTAACAGTCGCTCCTGTCACCTGCCAACACCTGGCAGCAGGACAGTATGGAGAAAAGGTGTCACATCCAGCCACACCTCCCCATGGTGCTTCACGTGCAAACACAACAGGTAAACAAGAAGAACAATATGGAACCGGCTGCAGAGATTAAAGCACTCCAAACACACTGAGTGACATTTTTCCAAAAGCCAAGTTCCTCCGTCATCTTTGGTAGGGAGCTTGAGCTTGCAGGTCTTCTGAATGCAGCACTGTAATTTTCCTCAGCTGGGTAAAAGGAGTTGCTTTGTCCCAACAGACACAGACTTTCAGATCATGGTCTCATCTGAGCTCACAAAGACAGGCAAAGCCACAGTGGGAATGAGAAACCTCAAGGAAAGTCGTAGGACACTCTGTGAGTGCAAGAGTGGTATAGGAGAAGCCATTCTGCTCGATATGCTTTCAGAGAAGGCCAATGCCTTCACTTT
This sequence comes from Actenoides lindsayi, assembly GCA_025331215.1. NCBI lineage: Eukaryota > Metazoa > Chordata > Aves > Coraciiformes > Alcedinidae > Actenoides > Actenoides lindsayi. The sequence continues at coordinate 14,214 of WTSP01016060.1, forward strand.
TTGGCTTGAGAGTATGGTTTTCTGAAATGTCTTTATACTTTCAGGATTTAAAATACTGCAGCTGGGAACATGACAGCAAATGAAACAAAGAATCCCTCTTTAGGCAGGCTGCAAAGAGGGAAGTACTTATCTTCCATATTTGTAGTGAGCCTTTTAAATCAGGTCTTTATTTTCACAGGCTTAGAAGAGGAGCAGAAAAAAAAAAAGACAAAAAAAACCCCGAAAAAGACAGTTGCAAGATGACAATACCATGCCTAGGATGCTACTGGTTGGAGGGGTAGTACTGTGTGGTTAATTTGCCTCCTTTTTTACCTCCCTTTACGTCTTAGAGAAACCCTGTTCTGGAATTGAGCACGGTGAAATCCCATGCCTTTAACTACTCTTTTTGCATGGTGTTAGAAGACACCTTTTAGGTGTGTCCCGAAACTGAGTTCTTGACCACTTAAGGCCTTTAAAGATTTCATTAGTTTCTTCCTGAGAACAGGGACATTAATGCTCAGGGCAGATTCCCCCCATTTTGAGTTGATGCACTGTGCCATAACTCCCTGTAGTCCCTGCAGAATATTTCTGCTTTTTTCCTAGGCTGAGTTGCTGCTGCTCACTGTCAGAATGTATTGCACATGCAACCTCACAGGCATCAGAGTTTCTGTGGCGGAAAAAGTGAGTCCTATACAAACACAGGACTAACTTAATTCCCAGTGAAATAATGTCACTGTAAATATTCCCTCGATAAAAACATCACCCATCTTAACTACAGCTGATGAACTGATTAACACCCCTAACTCTTGCAGCTGAACAACCAGTATTGTGTAGGAAGACTAGAGCAGCTCTTTGTATGCCTTAGAGGCAATGTGTTCCAGATCCAAAGAGGTGAAAAAAAGCTATAAGCTAAAATTTTTATATTAGCATATGATATGCCTTGTTTGCAACTCTTCACTGAACTGAGGGCTGGTGTCTTAGCCTGTGGATGGCAGTAAAATATCTTTGATGGAATAATTGAAAGGCATTGCCAAGAAACATTTCCATTCAGAGTAGCTTTCTCAGGGGTTTATCGCTCAAGGAAAGCCAGAAACAGTTGCATTGATTTGCAGATGAGATGACAGGGAAAACATTTTCAAATACCGTAAGGTATTTATATTGCTTAAGATTTAAGGATTGCTCCTAACTAATCTTTTCAAATCTCTCATGAAAGACAATCTAGCTTGCATGCTTTTAATGTGTTTTAAGCAGACTGGTGTCCCTTCATCTGCTTTATCTCATGCAGTGCACCTCTGCATGCTGGAAATGGGCCAAGAAAGAAACATCTGGTGTTTTGAGGAGCAAGTGAACAAAGTAAAATTGAGACTGCCTGCAAGATAATCCTCCTGGTGCTGCTCCATGAGAGCTCCAGAGAGTCAAAGGAGCCTCACTGCCAGGGTTCTTCGCTTCGTACTGAACTGCATATAACAAAACTGATTTATGAAAAAAGGGGGATGATGAACAGCTTGAGCATATACTGATTCTCTCTACATCCAGTTTAGCTTCTGGAGCTTCACAGTACCACAAGTTCTTCTAATCTCACAAGATATTTGGTCAACTCAGATACAAGCAAGCAGGACTTGCTAGTTACCATCCGAGTCACCCCATAGGAGATTCAGAGAATTTAAAGAGTTGGTAGAAAGTGAGATTTACTAAAAAATCTCGCTCCTCTCCTCCAAAACAAATTTCTTTTCAAAGCGTCAAGAGTCTGTTCCTCTCTTCTGTCTCCAAGGATTTGCAATTTCAAGCCATTTCCATGAGCTAAAAGGCCAAGGTGAAGTATCTAGAGAAACAGAAAATCAGTCCAAATAGATAAAGAACACAGGTGTGTTGACAGCCATAACAAACGGTCCAAATCAAAACAGACACCAGAATGTCATCTAAAATATATATGTACACAAATCTATATGAACAGCTGGTGTCTGTACCTCTGGAGTCGTAAGTTTCAGAAAGGGGCTTCAAATTCCCTGAAGTATGATTGCACCACCTGGAACACAAGGAATTATTAAAAAAGCAGCTTTTTCTGCAAAATTCTGAACTGGAAGTCAGCACTGAAGAACCTAAGCATTCAAGCATGTAGAGATCTGGGACTGTCATTTTGGACCCTTATATATAATCCAACCAGCCAAGCCTGAGCAATACCAAAATAGCAGAAAATACATACCCTAAAATGAAAAATCCCAGCATAATTGTCCTGGAATCCTTGGTCCTTTGGTAAAACATTTTCCAAAAACTGCTTCTGCAGTGTCAGGGAGCCCAGGGCAGCCAGCATCCAGCAGTCACCTCAAGGGAGGGAAGAATTCAGTGTTTTCAGTTAGTTGGTCACTGTTGTGGACCATAGCTAACTTCCCAGGAGAGTGGACTTCAACATCTAAGACATCTAAAAACCATCTTGTTAAAAGAAAATAACATTTTTCTGTCCCCTTTTCCTCTCCCAAAATTAATCAATACCCAGTATTCCTTTGGAAACCCTGGTGCCATCCATCCACCCTTTTCTACTTTCATGATCCTCCTATCTTTTGTGGTCATGTTGAGACCTGCAGTCTAGAACATTGTTTAGGAACATTTCCAGCCTCTCAGTGGAGTGAGAGTTGGGAAGACATTTCTTGCTATATGGAAGCAGAGCTGTTCCCAAAGACAAACATGGTGATGGGCCAGGAGAAAAAGATGGAACCGATAGAGGGTGCAGAGACGTGTCTGGGTAAGTATCAGAGAAGAGGGACAGAAATAGTCACAGGAAAGCAAACACTGAGAGTCAGTGTTTCATTAGGATGAAAAGAAAATTCAGCCCTACACATGTTGGAGCTGTGCCTGTTTACTGCAGAAATGTGTTTGGTCCTTGTAATTGAGGATCTGCCTGATCTCCATTGCACTTCCCTTTCTATGCTTGTACTTGCACAGAGGACAGATGCCATACAGAAGTAATATTAGAGCTGCTGCATTTGGGAATTCTGTTAAATATCTGCAATAAATTGTGTGGGGACTTGTGTTAGTCTGGATGGACCCGCACTAATTGTTTACTGTGGCTACCGTAGTCCACATCTTCCACCGAGCACTCAGAACACAGCAAAACAATCACAGGTTAATGCTTTGTACCAGTCTTTTCTAAAACAGGAATATGACCGTACCTATTTCTCCTTGCATGATATCAAATCTGCTAACTCCGTCCACAATCAAATAAGGATTTCTCTGAAGTTCCTGGAGGAAAGAAAATGCAAAGAGCAGTGTGAGTACCCAGCCTTTACCAGCACCTTGTTCCTGCCCCTTGAAGGCCCTTTCTTGCCTACCCTTCCACAGCCGGAAATTCTTTCTCTTGAGCCCTGATGTTTTGCTGCCCACCACCAATAAAAACAGATGACTCAAGACTCTTCTTTAGTCTGCTCAGCTATTCCTAAAAATGGGGACTTGTGGCTGCACGCTCATTTAGTTTTCATTTAGGTTTCTCTACCAACACCTTTCAGAGATGTTTCAAAGCAAAGTGGAGCAGGGTCTGTACTTTAGCTCAGCACTGGGTCTGGGAATGTCTTACTCTCTGAGCCTTTTGTGTTTCCATGCAGGACTAATACAGATCAGCTTCGGGTGCTTTTCATCACTCTGGTGAGGAAGCTATAGAAAAGAGAGCTTAATCTCTGGCAGAATTCCATACACCTGTCCAACATTTTTAATTCAGAGAGAATTTTCCTTGCAGTCCTTGGGAGTCTTGCTTGGTCAGTGAAGGGGGAAACACTTCAGAGCTTAGCTTTGCAGCACACAGAAACATGAACCGTTCTCCCACCTTCGTCTGCTATTGGTCTGGAGTGCTCAGGTAGGAATGCCCTGAGCATCCCCTGTGAGTAGCCCTTTGCACCACTCAAGGGGGTAAGATTCTGTTTAGAAAAGCAATCAGCCTTAAATAGGAAAGTCAACACACATCTAAGAAAATGAAGAGATAAAAGGAAGAAAAAACATCTGAGGAAGAAAAATAATACAGCAACTCTTCCTTAAGCAGGCCCTGGCATTTTTTCTCCTCAATTGATTTGACATGCTGCACAAAAATGAGACCAGCGCACAAGAGAACGCGTGACTCGCATGGTTGCATGAGCTCAGCATTAGCAAATGCTGTCAGTTTTCTGAAATGGCTTCACGGTGATCAAACTCCTCTAAGAAGTTTCCCTGTCAGGAGAAGATGGAACACAACATTGTTGCTCCAGGCGGGTGGACAGACCATGATCCCACAGCACTGAGGACTCCAAGGAGAACAGCCTGGGCAGGCATCTGCCTTGACAGATGCTTTCATGCAGCCATCCACACCTATCCCAGGACTTCAGGGATTTGCAATAAGAGATTTACCCATAGCATGGGAGCAAGCCTAAGAAGTGGCAGTCAGCAGAAGCAGCAGTTGTCATTGCACAGAGAAGCAGAAGCTCTCAGTCTTTCTCCCTTCCCTTCTACATCTGTTCCAGCTTATTTTCTCCATGCCCTTATTTTCCTGATAGCAGTTTGCCTGCCTTCCCTGGGTGAATTCAAAACCTCCCACAAGCAGGAAAGAGCAACTTGCACAACAAGGCTCTGAACTTGGACTGTGCCTGTGTATGTGTATCTGACTTGCCAATAGTCACCCTGGAAAACCAAGAACAAAAAGCAATGGGCATTTTTGTTCCCCCCTTAGTTCTGAGGCTGTTGAACTTAGTTGTCCCAGGCAGGATGGCCAGGCTCTGATGGATGCACTACAACACAGAGCTGCCATGGAGCTAACCACCACATAGAAACACAGGCCTGAAACTAATGGGAAGACTGCTGTCTCTTCCAGAATTCCTGTCGTGTTTTAATCTCTGCTGGAAGCTAAACATCATACAGCCACTCACCTACCACTTCACCCCTTCCCCCCCCTCCACACCCCCTCCTGTGGGATGGGAAGAAGAATTGGGAGGAATAAAAAAGGTGAGACACTAGGGGTTGAGATAAGGACAGTTTAACAGAACAACACAAAGAGAGAAGAAAACAACAGTACAAATGATATTATGTACAAAGCAAGTAATAGAAGCCAGGAAGGCTCTATCTGTGCCCAAGATATCAACTTTCCCTGCTCTGGCCACACTGAAGCAAGTTGAAAACAGGTGCCCACACTGGCCCAGCCCTCCCCTTATATAGGGGCATGACTCAGTATGGTATGGAATATCCCATTGGCTGGTTCGGTTGTTTATCCTGGCTGTGGCCCCTCCCAGCTGATTGGCCCAGGAGGTGCCAGTGATAATTAACCCCAACAGAACCCAGAACACATTTCCAAGGAAAGGGCTGATGCTCTGCTGTGTGTTGGGACAATAAAGCTCTTAAATGCACCGTGGGTCCTGCTAGCCTGTTACAGAGACTGGCTGAAAAGTCAGCCCATTAGATGTCTCAGCAGATACCCTCTTACCCACCAAGATGTTCAACTCCCCAGCAAGCAAATAAGGATGAGATGAGTCGCTAAACAGGTTCCTTGCTGAAAGAAACCAGTAATTTTGCGTAAAAACAGAAAAGACATAATTTGAAATCAGTCCCAGCCAATGTGCCTTGACTTTGCATAGAGATGATTTTGTGGCTATCAGAGAGAACAAAACCTGAAGTCAAACACTGTCTGTAATCCCCACCAAAAACACACTGAGCTCTACTTCCAGTGGGTTGTATTCCCCACACATTTAGGGAGCAATAACTGGAAAGCAACACAGAGCATGTGATTAGACGAGGAAGGGGGCTGCTCAGCAGTTGTCCTGCAGAATCCCTGTGGCAAATGCAAGGTGAATTCCGACTGAGCTGACAGCCGTGCTGCTGGCAGAAATGGCAGCAGTCCTCCTGGCTGCATGCACTGGGGTCAGAAATGGTGGCGCAGGTTTTGATAAGAGTTTTGTGCTTCTGTGTGTAGCCTCCTCTCTTCTGGTTTGAGAAAAAGAGACAGCATGGGCACACTTCAGAAGGATGCACTGCACAGAGCATGGGCTCTTTGCAGAGTGTTGGGTGCAGGCCAAGGCAAGGCAGAGGATGAGCAGAAGCTGAAGCAAAGGTGGAAGGGGGCAGGAGTAGGGAATTGCCAGATGAGATACTCAGAAGAGCTTTGGAAGAGTTGTGATCTCTGAAGTCAGTGGTGGAATGGCTGTTCCCTTGAAGGATGCTGTGTGGAATTAAGTGTAGAGGGTTTCTGAAAGAGCTGTGAAAAGACATAATTGTGATGGGTGCAGTGCTTTGGAAATCTGGACCTTCTCAACCAGGAGGAAAGGAGGTCTCCAATTAGCTCCTCTTCCTTCAAAGGCAAGAACACAGCAGTCATAATCCACCAGGAACTACTGTCTATTATTAAAACACACAGCTAAGCACATAGTTACTGCTACACAAAATGTGCGAGCCTAACTAATCGCTAGTGCCCAAATGGCATGACAAATTGAGAAACCACAGACTTAACTCTAAAACTGTTCAGAAGCAGTGCCCTGTTTCACTGAGAAATTATGAGATTTAGCTGGAAAAAGAAGAGGGAGCTCAAGAAGGCACATGGTTGCTTCTCAGAGTATCTAAGAGTCCAGCAGTGAAGGCAACCATATGGGCTGCAAGTCACATGCTCTTTCCCCCACGAGCAAAGCTATCACCACTTGCTTTCCCTGGCCCACTGAAGACTTCATTACATATTCAAAATTTAAAGAAAAGTTCAAGTTCAAGACAGTTCATCCTCTAGAGAATAGTCTTACCACAGAAGTACTGTTTATCCAAAGGGCAAGATGAAGAATTCAGTTGAGATGTGGAAGGACAGTGCCCTGTACATGCATTTGTCTCTATATTTATTTTTATAATTGCTTGCAATTTTTAAGGAAGAAGTCCCCAGAAGACAACAGAGGTCAGTAGTGTAGATGTAGGCCTCATGCAGACATACAAAGGACTCAGTCAGACATTTCTGTGGAAAATTGGAAGCCTGAGGTGAGATTTCCTAGGCAGCGTAAGCCAGTCTGTCTGCAGACTGCTGCTCAGTACAGCGGTCTGGCTGTGGCTACTTTCCCACAGGCTTGCACACTGGCCCAGCATGACCCTGAGTGCAGGTACAAGGCCATTGAAGGTTAAGAGGCAGGAGATGACTCTTTGCAGTGCTGTCTTCTGATCAGTTCACTTAACCCTACAGTAAAACCACAGGCCCACTTCTATTCCTGCCACAGCACCACATCTTTCCTCTCAGCTGCACTTGTGTTTCTACATCTCCCCCTTCTTGACACATCCTGCCAGTGTGAGTAACGGTGCTCCCTGTTCAACACATACCCATTAAGAAAAATAGAAAGGCTGCCATTGATTGAAAGCCAAACTCTGTTCTTAGCTGAACAAATCTTAGTTCAGCATCACTGCTGTGCCTGTAATAGTGTTGCTCTGGACCAAGAAACAAATACAGCATTGCAGTTCCCTGGGCTGAGGGCACTGCCTAGCAGTGTGCTGAAGAGGGGTCAGGCACACCGCTGTCATACATCCCAAAACCACAGGAAACCTCCACAGAATAGCAAACACAGAAATTAGCTAGCTGGAGTAACAAGAAAGGGCAGAACAAAGGATAAGCTGCGCTGGGTCACACCAAAATTCTGCCTGTTGCAATGACTTGTCTCTGACAGCTTTGGAGTAGGAAAGGATAACTGAGTAAGCCAAAACTTACATACATCCTCCCACTCTCCATCACCTGGGGGCTAAAGGATTTCCCAGGTGGAGGCTCTATCCACAGTTTTGTGTTTATTAGACCTCAAGGGAATCAGGAATCTGTTTCCTTGAATCTGCCTAATTTATTTTATTTTTAACTCATATTCTGCTTTTCTTCGACATTTTCTTACATGGAAAAAAACCAGTCTAATCTAGAGGGGTCTGTTTGCATCACCAGAACTCAATTCCTTGCTTTACAGCAGAAGAACTCCATTCTTAATTGCCAGTTTTCAACACAAATGCCTTGGTTGCTTAAAAACCCTGCTCTGCTCCACCTGTCTGTCACAATAGAGGAATGAGGTACTCAGATTATGCATAGGTGGAGAGCCCACAAATGGGAGAGCAAAGTCCTGTTGGAGGACAGACCGGTGACCAACAACCATCAGAAACAGAAACCAGCTTGGATTTTACCTGCAACCTGTTTGTTTTGCACGGCTCGGTGCTAAAAAAACAACGACAACTGCAAATAAAGGAAGTAAATACAAAGGAGGTGGACAGGGGAGGTGGCCCCATCTACCCTGAGCTTTTGAGAGGCAGTTTCCTTAGAGGTCTTGAAACCTCCCACTTGGACCATTCAGCACAAGCTGAAGTTTTCAAAGCGGTGCGGTGTTACCGACTGTTCCCCTGTGTCCACCACAGCCATATAACCCTGCTAGCTGGCTCTCCAGCCTGAGAAGCAGGGAAGCAGGTGAGTCCACAGACCAACACAGAAGCGTTGTTTTCCCCGCAACTCGGGTTGCATGCATTCCAGCCCAACAACCAGCCCTTTTCTAAAGCAAGAAGCTCAGAGATACTATGCAAATAAACCCTCCTCATCTAAAGCCTGTGCAGAAAGACAGATGTAATAAATGTTGGTGCACTGCAGCTTCCTCAGCCCAAAGATATGAACCCTGAAGTGGAGGTCAGGTGCAATCAGCTGAGTAGGCAAGGGCTGAGACAATGGCAGCCTGGAAACGCTGCTCCCGTTCAATTACACTGATTGCACACACACACTGAAAAATAAGGTGAATTGATTTTTACTTTCATCAAGGAGAAATACTGAACAAGATCCAAGTGCCTTGTGACCCCTGGGAAATACTGAAGCTGTGAACACCACCACGAACAGCTGGCAAGCAGCTTTGGCTCATGCCAGCAAATGGCCCCAGGGTGACAGAACTGCAGGTAGCACAGGACAGCACTATCCCTCACTGCCGCACATTTCCCGTAAATTTCTTTATTAAAGCAGCTCATGTGACAAGCCCCATTTCTTTTTCCTTTTCAGAGCTAAGTTTTTAGGTTAACTTTAAATTGTTGACTGATTTCTTGCCCGAACAAAATTTCTCTTTTTCTCCCCTCCAGCTATATAGATAGGCCAAGGCTGATGCAATAGAAACTCCAGCTCAGCTTATGTGTCTGGAAAGGTTCTGACTCCAAAATGATTTTTTTTTAGAGGGTCTGTTTTGGTTTAGTTAGTTCCTAGATTCAAAATTTCTTAACCTTGATGTTAATTCCTGCAAATTTATGGGAATGAAATAAAGTGCCAATAAAGAAATTATCACCAAAGCAGTGCAGAATCACAGTGGGCACTCTGTCGCTGAAAGAAGATTACGTTTAATATAGGAAGGAACAGAGGAAGGGAGGAAAAAAAATGTGAGCAAGCCCTTTGCAAAATTTCTGAATCAAATGACAAATCACTTCGAGCCACTGCTTGTTTGCTGGGAAAAGTATAATATTTTCCCCAGTACTTTTTCAGATGCTGAGTGCAGTAGCACAGTTAGCTCTGAGTCACCACAACAGATATATCCCTTGCTCAAGTTCACAAGTTCAGAGCAGCCTCGTCATGGCTTCTATCCCAGGACTTCTTTTAAACTCAGCTCTTTCCAACCCCTGACATCAGACACATGAGAAAAATACCCAAGGAGTCCATGCCCGGATGCTATGAACAGACCGTGATGATGCAGAGGAAACACATGCCAGCTATTTCAGACAGTCCTTCATGCACCCTCCTACAAGTCACATCAGAGGCACTCAGGAACTTCTCTCATGCTGTTTGTCAAAACTTGCAGCTTTGCCCTCTCCTCTGGTTCCCCCCCTCCCCTCCCCATTCACAGTCTACATTAAACAAGGGACAGACTCTCCTCCTTCCATCCCTCACTTCATCAGGGGTGAGTCCCCAGGAGACAACTCCAGGGTGAGCATTGCAGGAGCAGTAGTCTATGACCTTAAAGACCCTTCAGATCTTCAGAGAAAAATCTTCAGCAACTTCACTCTCTTTTAGCCTTTTTCTTAAAGCATAAGCACCAAAGACTAGAGACTATCCTTACAGTTTATAATGGGCACCATATTGAGTACAATGGTGGGCTATCCCTGACACAGGGCAAAGACACTGCTGCATACATGGTAGTCTCTCTCCTCTCACACATATTTTGTTTGCAAATATAACCAATGTTAGCAAAAGCAAAGCTTTACACATTCAGCACCACCACAGTCCACATCGCCTGGGCCATCCCAACTCCATTTCTTTTTGCATCAGTATAGTATTATGCATTATGATCAGAACAGAGTGAAATTTTTAGCCTAAACATTAGCTGATTAAAAATGCACATTCAGCACCAGCAAATAATTTCATGACTTCCTTTGTTCCACTCAATTGCTTGTGTGAAGGAAAAGCACCAAATGACGTAAAAATTTTTTCTGAACATTTTTAAAGGAGCATCTCAGTTTTGTAAATCTGATGTAACTCTTCAAGGAGAATTTCCTTTTAGAAAAGCCCAGCTACAGAGAATACTTTGTTCAGTCTAAAATAGAACTTAGATTCCATTTCTTAAAACTGTGGGTGGACCAAAAGACCAGTTAATTACAGAGCTCCTGCTATATCTGGTACCTCCATCCCTTCCTCTAGTAAAGCTTGAAGTACCACATCTCTGTGACGAATTGCACACATTTCAATGGATGTAGACTGAGGGCCTGGGGAGTAGTTCCCATCTAATGGGAAACTGCAGCTACTGCAGAGTTAGGAAAAGTGACATTTCAAACATTGTCGTAGTTCTCCTGATCCACCTCCCCCTTCAGGGACTCCCATATTAAATCAGCTCACCTTACAAGTCAAAATAAGTTGTTTCTGACTGTCACCACTGACTGTTGCTGTCTGAAAATCAAGCTGTTTTCTCTCTACTCTACACACTGCCCCCAGACATGAAGACTCCAAAGTCTGAAGGTAGTTGGCAATTCTCTTGACAATGTACAAGGTAAAATAAAAGCAGCATGTTGCTCAACTGCTCAATTGGATCTGGAACAATGACAGCAGTTATAATTGCTACCTACTACTTAGATAACCAGATACTATATGACTCAGAAAATAAAGGCTAAGAGATTATTAGGAGTAAAATGCCAGTTTCGTCACTGGTACCTTTCCAGTCCATATTTTCTTTTTTTGTTTTTCTTTTTTTTTTTTTTTTTTTTTTTTTTTTTGAGTCAGAGGGAGTTAATGGTGGAGGCAGAGAAAAATACAGACATAGGTTAAATTGGCCATGTTCTGTCACCAGGATGTAACTACACTCGCTCTCTGGGAGATGTGTTTGGGTAGGAAACAGTCTCCCCTGGGGAAATTATAGGTATCTCTTTGCTGAGTAGTTTAAACACCTGGGCACAGAGCCACTTACAGTTAGCACTGCAATGACCTAAGAAAAAAATGTTTACGAACATTTCTGCATGGGTGAAAAGTGTCCAACTGAAAACTTTGTCAGAAACTTTGACTCCTAACACTGCAGTCTTCCCTCTTCCTCCCTGAGGAACAAGTACCTGAGGCAACTGACTCAGCACTGGCCTTTCAGGACATTTGAAAAGCAAATAAAGGTTTATTTTACTCCCTGACCCTTGACTCAGAACGTCTGCAGCTCTATAAATGAAAAGCAACCACTGCTGTTTAGCAACTTCTTCTGGCCCTGCTTCATTCTTCCAGGAGACAGAGGCCATGCTTTGGTATCACCACGTCACAGCACGGGTGTTGTGATGATGTTTGAGAACTTCTGGTTGGTCTTCCCAGGCACCACTGCCCTTTATCTTGCCTCTTGTCTAGCAGGATGAAGCCTGGCTGGTCAAGAAACAGCTACAGGTGGAAATTTTGGTCAAACCAAGAAAAAAAACCAAACCCAAACTTAATGGAGCCTTCTTCAGTACAGACTTCCTGAGTTTTAATTCCAGATGAGGCAGTTGAGTCATCAGTCTCAGCTTTTGTCTCTTGAATACATTGTAGAAGAGGAGCTGGTCATGCTGCCTTAGCCTCTATAAGAGAAAAGGTTTTTCAGTGTTCATGTCACGGGCCATGAGTGTATGGTTTCACTTTTTGAAGGAGAGCTCTGGCAAAGCCAATTACTTTTCATCCTGCTTCTTCCTGAAAAAAACTCTGGAAAAGTGTTGGAAGAAATTTGTTTCAGTGAATTTGGTGGGGTGATGCTTGGGGGAAAAACAAAACCAAAACGAAACAAAAACGTCAAAAAGGAAGTGCTGGGAAGGAGAGTACCTCTGCAAATATTTAAAGTGAATTCCACAAAAACTTTCTTTCATCAGCTTAGCCTTCATGGGTTCAGAAAAACAGAAGTGTATTTTCCAACACTTGTCTCACTTTACGGACTTCAAGCACAAGCAGCAGCAGGTTCTGCTTTTGGCAAGGTACATCAGTCCTTTTGCACGTGAAAGAAGTCTCAGGCTATTCAAGTAGGATAGATGTTCATCCCACACTGCAGTGCTTCAAAATTGGTGGTATTTGGATTTCTAAGTCAGTCTGCATGCTGTTGAAATCCTATGCTTCTCTGCTGCTCCCAAATGGCAAAAACACCTGGGTCATTAATACTTAACAGAACTGTATCATAATATTTTATTCCAGTTTATTCATCTTTAAAATGCCCCTGAGAGTCCTTTCTAATATCTATGTTTGTCTTTTGTGAATCTAATGCTTAGTTATCATATCTTTGTCGTTCTCAGTCTGGAAATGGTGGAAACTAACTCCTTTGCATTTTTTAGTTACTCTTCTCCTATAACCTCTATTTCAAAAGAGATTATGCCCACCTGCTGCAAACCTGTAAGCAAAGTGCTGGTGTAAAAACCACAGCACCAGCTGCATTCTCACTGGACCCGGACTTGAAGAAAGGCTGCCTGAGGAGAAGCCCAGATGTTCAGCCAGCAGTAGGAGCTGCTTTTGCAGAGGAGAATGATCCCTTTGTAGCAGCTTCACATAGGGGACCCATATGTCTGCATCCAGCACCTCCGCACCCACCAAGCTATGCAATAAAGCATCAGCCCAGGTTTGAAGTGCCTGTACCACCACACACACAATTTCTCTGACACTTTCAGGTCCTGCTGCAGCACTGAGCAGTGAGAAGTTCAAGCCTTAGGCACCCATCCCTATCACTGCAACACTGCAGCCATAGCCCTGTTGGTGTCGACGGTGCAGCTTCTGCTCCATCTCATACTTTACCACATCACATTCCTTTTACACCAGAGCTGGGGCTCCCACCTTTCCATCAGGCATCCACATTCAGTGGCTATGTGCAGTCCCTGGGCTAGCCTGCTTCCCCTCTGTGAGCCATGGCTCCCAACATCCATGTTAGCAGCAGCCTCTGCTGTTGCTGTGTTAAGGCTGTTGCACTACCAAGCCCCAGTGTACCCTCATTGCCCTACTTGGACCTGCTGTCCAAATAAGTCTTTTCCAGTTGTCTTGTCTTGTCTCTACAGTCTCACAGTTACTGCCTCTGCACCTCAGGGTTTGCCTTCAGAGAGATGAACTGGTTTGCTCCAGCCCAGGAAAGCCAAAGGCACCAGGCACTAGCAGTGAGCTCAGAAAAAAAACAGTAAAAGGGCAGCATGTGACTAATCCAGTAGCTGAACCAGCAGCAAATGGTACACAGCGGTGCTATACAACACAGTCTGACCATGGAAAGATTCCCTAAATTAGGTCCTAGGATAAAAGAGCTGAGTATGTGATTCTACCTCCCAATTTAAACATCCATACGCCAGATGATGACAACTGCTTACTAAACTGCAACTGGGAATCAGCAGACAAACATACTTCATCTCATGTCTTGTCCCAATTACTGTAAAACAGGTATTTCTGAGTCAGAAGCTTAGATTACAGAAATCAGAGATCTTTAATAGATCTTGACAGATTTTCAGGTTTGCACAAAGTCCTCCAGAAGCAGATCAAAGTGGGAACACTAGTTCTGTTAGGTTCATAGGCGGAAACACACTTCCTACAAAAACATACCCAATAAAATCATTAATGATACAGAGGTTCTCTTCCCTCAGCAAGGATTACTCTTTGCAGTGTTAATGCTGTAGTGTTCTCCTTGGGGTCCACTTCCCTGCTTAGCATGGATCTCCTTCCCCAGGGTGAAGGCCTTTAGCCCCTGGCCATCAGCACTCGCATTCAGCAACAGAGCTACAAAACACCCCAGCTGCCATAACTCACAGTTGGCCTCTTCCATTGTATTCGACGTAGCTTATCCTCTGGCAGCAGGATGGGACCAATGGAGCTGACATGAGCAGGGAAGGTGGCATCCTCAAAAAGCAATCCTTGGCTCAGACATAAGGCTTGCAGATGTTTGAAGTCCTGGTTCTTAAACTTCTTCAGGTTCTGGAGGCTTCCTGTTGCCCCAGTTGTTTGCAAACCCTCCTCTGACATCAGAGCAGTTCCAGGGGCGAGTACTGTGCCCCTTTCCTGTGAAGGGGAGACATGGACTGGAGTTAGTTTCTTGATCTGAAGTGGTACTCTACTAGTGTGTGGGAAAGCAAACACCTTCCCCCCCCACCCCAAGAGGATTGTGGAGCAGCAGCTTGCAAAGCTGAGGGCAGTCACAGTGACAAAATCCTTATTAGCTGGAAATGCCTGCAGAAAGAGTAGTCGTCAAATCCCAACTGGTTTATCTTAAACCAGTGCTGTCACTGCTACAAATTCAATTTTGACTCGTCCCTGAGGACAGAGAGTAAAGCTGTTAGCGAGACGCTCTGTTAGCACTGAGGTACATCTGCAGCATAAGTGAACAGAGGGGATGGAGCAGGAGCTGCAGACACAGGGGAGGAGGGCAGTGGTATGAGCAGGGAGGCTGCTCAGAGGTACCCAGGATTCTTCTGGCCATGGATCACATCTGAGCCCAGGGCACTTTTCAAGTTATTTAATTCATTTCCACAAGTGAGTGTTTTACAGTCAGTCTCTGTGAGACCTAAAGAAGGTAGAGACTTGCCTTTCCTTGGGATCTGCTCTAAAGACCCCAGAGAGATTAGGGGGTGGCTTCCTAACAGCTTACACAGATGCTCCACCAGACTCCCGAAAGCTACAGAACTGAGATGGGTCCAGGCTGAAACATCCAGACCTGGATCCCACCTGCACTACTTGCTCACATGAGTGTGCACCAAGGTCTGGGATTTTGGGATTCAGTAGTTCATTTGGAGGACAGTGGTTAAACACATCTGCATTGTAGATTCGAATTTCAACTAGGTAGTCACTGCACAACATCTGTAGCTATTATACTTTGGAGCACGTTCGAACCCTTCTTTGTTAACGTGTCTAAATTCACTCAGGAAAAGTGAACATTTCACATGTGCAGTGAAACTCCAGACTGGTCAGACCTGCTAATACATCTGCTGGCACAGCTAGGGATGGATGTGAGAGATAAAATCTACCATGGTGGACTCTGTCCCCTTTACAGTCATCAAAGAGCACAGCAGGACTCGTCATCAGAGATACTTTTGTTCCAAAGGGAGGCAACACATTGTCCATGGAGATGCTGGACTGTGGGGTGGGAGGCTTTTTGGGACATGAGTGGGAGAAGGGCACAGAAACATGGAAAACTTGCATATAGGGACAGGCAGTGGCATCAGAACTTTACAAGAAGAATTTGTTATAACCAGAGTAGGGGCTTTCAGGTGCACTCCCCAGAGCCATGTGGATGTACAGAGAGGTGTACACGTGTGCACCACCTCCTGGGGGTCTCCCTTCAGCTAAAAAGCTCTGTTGTGGATTTCAGGGCTTGGAGAAGTAGCGGGAAGGTTGTGCAGGTTGCCTTGCCTCCTGGTTCCTCCAGCACTTTTCGTCACACAAAATTACATGTTGTTGGATCAAAATATAACTCAAGGTTCACACCAGTTTTCAACCCTTCATTCACAAAATTGTAACTGTCCTGAGCTATCACTCTCTTCTGAAAAGAGAAGCCCCTAGTGAAGCCCTGTATTAGAAGGCTTTTAATGGCAAGAAGGACCGCTGTGATCACCTCCTCTAGCTTCTTGCATGACAGATGCCACTGCATTTGACCCAGTGATTCCTGCCCCTAGGTCCTGGCTTCCACTTAAGATGTACCTTCTCATAAATTAGCACTGGAAAATCCACCACAAGCCCTGGGCAAGACACTCCTACAGTCAATTAACTTCACTGTGCTAATTTCTAGCCTGAAGACACTTAATTTCACTTTCAAGCCACCGGATGCCACATCTTTTTAAATTTTATTTTATTTATTTTTTAGTAGATGAAAGGGCTCTTTCCTACCAAACAAATCTATCTATAGATCTGAACTGTTCCTGGTATGGTACAAAGAGAGCACATGACTCCAGTAAGAGTAAAGCCTCAGATTTTTATTGTGAACCATTCACACTTGCGAAAAACACAGACTGGGCACACTGATGGTATGATACAGCCCCCTCCTCACCCTTACACACTTTTTACTCAGTGTCATCACCTCTCTCAGTGCTTCAGGTCACTTGGCTTTCTGGCGTTGTAACAATACCCTATTAAAATAAGGAGTTTTGCATCTCTCATTGTTTTAATTAAAAGCCCCACCAAAAAATCAGATGGAATTCAGAAATCACCCTCAGCCAACAAGAAGAGAGAACATTCCCCTTGGGCTTGCATTTTTTAATACAATGGAAATAAATCTCATGTAATGTACCATAACACGACAAGGGAATGGCTTCTTCTTAACAAATACTCATTTGAAACTGTGCCCAGGCCCCATGCATGCTAAGATCTATTTCTTGCAAGAGTGTTCCAGCAAAACTGATTACTAATTCCAAAACTCAAATTAAAACTAACAGAGCTTGAAGGCTGGGTCTGACACACGTTCCCTCTCTTCTGACAGTGAACAAGGGTTCTTAGCATGTGTGTGCGTGTGTGCGCGCACGCTTAATTATGTTGTTTAACATATCCGGAATAAATTAGCAACCTGACTGAAGAAAATAATACACTTAACTATTTTTCCTTTGCAGTAATAACTTCATCAGCATTGTGTCTGGGGGCAGACATGAATGGATACGTGAGCTCTGTATCCATCTATGCCACTGTGCAGGCAGCCCATGGGGTCACACACACCTGGCTGGCACTGTCCTGTCTGCACCAGCATGCCCTGCTGGCTAACTCTTTTGGAGCAGCATCCCGAGCCCTGGGTACAGGTTTTCTCTCACAGATGCATCATCAGAGAAGACCACAACAACTTTCAAAGCAGAATATTGCCTGCCTAGTTGGGGAGCTTCTTACCACTATTGGACTCTGAGGCAGAGAGACTGTAAAGGGACAAAGAACGCAATGGCGCTCAGAAGCATTGTCCTTGGACTGTTCCTGCCATGTAGGGTAGGGAGAGAGGGAGATATTTCAAACACAGAAGCTGGTTCAAACATGTTGTGAAACACTGGAACATATTGTGAAAGACTGGCTCTGATCTAAGGAAGGAAATTATTATTATACATGCATTTACATAGTCCTGAGGTCTCCTCCAGCACATTTGCTTATCTGAAATTGAGAAAGGAATCACACCCAACTTATTTTTGGTCCCTCTTCCTTCTCAGCAGAAAGGTACCCTTCTTCTTGTTGACTGTTTGAGAAAGAGGGCCAAATGACAAAGGGTGAGGGAGGGAAGGGGAGCAGTGGAGAAGCTACAGAGAGACAGGTGAAAAAGAGAACAGGTGTGATAGTTGGAAGGGAAGGGGAGTCTTTGAGGTTATCAGAGCAAAAAGGTTGGTGATCCCTACAGAAACAAACCTGGGAACCCCCACCACCCACCATAGTCTTCATTAAACATCTTATAAGTCAGTGGCAAAGGGTGTGTCTCATCTCCGTCTGTCTTTCACAAAAGATGCCAAGCAACTATTATAATCAGGTACTCAATGGTGGCAAATGTTACTGACAGCTAATTACACTCCGTATAAAGATTTATGTCAGAGTACAGACATAATTTCCTTCAATGACTTCTGATATTTTTCACCAAGTAGAAAGTAGAAACAGGCAATTAGAAACACGTGTCTACTTCATAGCTGAACTATCCACCTTCTCCTCTCCACTGATTTTCTCTAAACATTTCCATCACATGTTGGCTCAGCTGGGTTTCTGTATTTTAGGAAGAGCAGCTGAATTTTCTCAAACACTACAAAGAATACCAGAAAAGCCAAAAAGCCAGCAGCCCTTCTTCCCCTCTTTCCTCTCAAACACTCCAAATCACCAGTGTGTATTTCATCTCATCCATAATATTCAACATATGCTACAGTAATGCAAGCACTCTTTCCCCCTAAGACCCTGTCATTCATGTATTTGGAGCACTGTAAAAACCTCAGGGAGTCAGTCCCAGAACTGTCTTATAATGAAGGAGAGCATGAGTTTATTAGCGCTCCTTGCTTTCAGAGAAAATTCTAATGAGAGAGTGCTGCTTTGCAGCAGTTTGCCCAGTAAACTGCAGAGGCAGAGCAGGGACCTGAATTTAGGCATCCCATACCCCAGATGGACAACAGCTTCTTGTACATACAATGCATGGAAGCCTTGAGTACCTCAGAAAATCAAAACCAAAGCCAGGCGCTTTGGCAGCCCTCCAGGAGACTACTTTCCCAATGGCATCTTGCATGACCTTCTGCTCCAAACAGACTGTGAAGTACTCCCTTCTGGCTATTTATTAAGTCAATTTTCTTCTCGTTTTGCATACATAGCATAGGACAGTTCCAGATACCTTTTTTTCTACCTCATTTAACAGCAACCTACAGTAACTACAGAGTCCTCCTCATTTAAGATATCCACTCCCACTTGATCCAATTACTTCTGACAACTTACCGTTTTACTATGAGGCTCTTTCTAGGATGGCAAATTCATCTTTTCTTTCCCTCCAGGTAACATTAAGGACAGGAACTCTAATTTATTCTGTCCGTCCAAGACAAATCCCTCTCAATATGTCTGTGGTGCTTTTCCAGCACTATTATTTGTATTCCACCCGCTTTATCTTATACTAAGTAAAACGGCAAAGTGTTATTTTACCTGCAATGCCTCCAGTGTAACTCTCCAGCCAACACCAACAGAGTGACAGACAGGCTGGCACTATCTCCATTCTCCTTTATAGGGCGGTTTTTGCCACGCCTTAAGTAAACGTAACCAAGTCAAAGTCAAGTCCAAGGCCCAAAGCAAGCAATCTGACTCAGGCATAACAGTTTCATACAGATATCATACCATGGAGATGTATTTATATATGCTTCTATTAGCCATCCACAACAAATTGTCTATCGACTCAAACTGGCTGATAGTTTCTTGTAGCTAACTGTGGCTTCAGCCAAAGTTATTCATACAAGAAAAGAGGATTTGTTCACTCCTCCCACACTTTCACATTATCTGTTTTCCTCCTCACACCACCAAGAAATGCAGCAATCATCCTGGATCCAGGCACAGCCTGTCAGGACTCACCATGAGATCAGTTATCAGAGATGTGTCTCATTCTTTCTACAGCAGTAAAAGCAGCAGGTTCTTTTAGGCCAATGCCTGTTAGCATTTACACTGGACTCTTTCTTAAATTCCACTATCAGTTCACTCACTTGGGTAGTTCATTTACTCTAGGACTGTCTGAGAAAGTAAGAGTTACCCATATATTTAGAAGACCTAGGGGATTTGCATCTGTTATCCGAAAGCCCAAAGCCAAAGTTAAAGAGTATCTAGCAAAAATATAGAAAAGAGGAGGTTACTTCATTTTTGAGAGGCTAAACTGAGGTAGTCTAAAGAGGCCCAAAATTCAAGGGAATAGGTGCAGTACATTCTCAGGGAGACACATTTTCCCTGGAAGCAGTCCTAAGTGCATTCCTGTAGCGTGTAAACATGCTTTTGAAGAAAAGACCCTTGGTGTCCTGGGTGAACAGCAAGCCAAACAAGAGCCAAACAAAGCACCCTTGCAATAAAGCAAACCAACAGCATTCTGGGCTGCATGAGCTGCAGCTTAGCAAGCAGGACAAGGCAGGGGATCCCTCCCCTTTGCATAGCACTTTTGAGACCATATCTGCAGCACCATCCAGTTTTAGGCTGCCCAGGGTACGAGGGGCACCAGAAGTGCAGCAAGTCCAGCAGAAACCCACCATGATGGTCAGGGAGCTGGAGTACACAGCATGAGAGAATAGGCTGAGAGAGCTTGTCTGCTCAGCCAGAAGAAAAAGACCTAATTGCAGTCTCCCACTATCCAAAAGGCAGTTACAGACAAAGTGGAGCCAGACACTTCCTGAAGGCACACAGCAGATGAGCAGAGGCAATAGACATAAGCAGCAGCAAGGAAAATTACATACGGTTGGACAGAAAAAAATTCTTCAGGGTGGTTCAGCCCAGGAACAGACACCCAGAGAGACTGAAGCATCTCCATCCTTGGAGACATTCAGATGGATGAGGCCATAAGCAATGTCACTTAACTTGGAAGTCAACCCTGCTTTGAGCTGGAGTGGGACTCAAAAACCTCCTGAGGTCCCTCCTCAGAGAACTCTCTCTATACTTCACTGTTTCTGGAGCTGCAGCTCATGCATCAGCATCTGGGCTGGCTTCAGGCAGACTGGGCCACAAGCAAGTGGGACTCAGCAGTGCCAGCACAGAAGTGCACAAGGGCTGCAAAGGTCACCTGAAGATCTGTGTGATTAGTGCACTTTAAGCACTGGGCTAAAGCCCTGCTGCTGTCAATACCTGAGCTAGCAAATGGAAAACCAGCCAGGTTATGGCTACATGTACACAGCAGGTTGGTTATTTAGCCCAAGACATAGCCCCTTTCTCAAGCTGCCACAGCTTTGTCATCAAAAGTAACTCTGCAGTGAATGTTCATGAAGTTTAGCTTGGGCATTAACAGAAAAACTTACCAGTGCATAGGTCTTTCCTTACCCAAAGTAACAGAATCTTTTTTTTTTTCTTTCTACTTGGACTGCCACCTCTCTGAGGTGGGATCCTAGCAGTTCCCATAGCAGATGGTCCCTAGGAGCTAGGGGAGATGAGAACATCAACATGCTCATGAAATAGGCAGTTCAGCTTCTTCAACAATGTTCAATTTATTTCTGTGGGTCTAAAAGCTGTGTACTCATCCTGCCTACTAGTATTTTAGGGCTTTCATTTCCTCATGAGATCTCAACATTTAGCAAACTCCACTAGGAAATACATGCGTGTAAATTAGAGCTAAACCTGCCCCAGAGAGCAAAACAGGTGCAGTTTTCCTTTAAGAGCTGTTTTCTACAACTGCTACATAAATAAAAGCTGATTGCACCAGAAGCAGGGAGAAAAGATTTCCTTCATTGCAGGAAAGGAGCTCTGGGGTGATAAATGCCAGTGCTGCTAGCTCATCTGACAGCACGTGTGCTGTTAATCGCCTCCTCTCTGGGGAAACGGCAGGTATATTCCCCTCCAGGTACCGTGATTCATTGTCTGGAACTGATATCTCTGCTTAAATGGTGGATTAACATGATTTAAGAAATATTCATCGCAAAGTTGATTAGAAAGCACCATCACCAACCTGGCAGGAGATTTCAGTTATTGCAGCATGACACCATTTTGAGATCATCAGCTTTTCTGCAGAAGGCTGTATCGATGTGTCCATTTGCACAGTGGCTCCAGAGAAACCCAGAAGGCGGAGGGACTTATGGGCAGAAACGAGCCCTTGGATTATTTGATCTCTTAAGTGTTTGTAGAATCTCGCAAGACAATTAAAAAAAAAAATAAAATAGAGAGGCATTGGAGTGAAAAACAGAGGGCTGTGCATTAAAGGGGGGGGTCTGCTAGAGGCACCCTGTGAGATCATGGCAGATGCAACGTTGCCCTGACTTGAGGTTTGCTCTGGGAGAGTAGGGATGTTAATCCACCTCAGGGCAGCTGTGAAGCTTAATCCACTCATGAGCAAAAGAAGCTGAGCGCTCACTGGAAACTCAAAACTGCTTCTACGCTGTCAGCTACCACCTCAGGGCTGCTAAAAGCACAAATAAAGGAGGGCCCCTGTGTGCTTAGGACCAACAGATGCAGTGCATTCCTTCCTCTGCTCCAATAGGCACAAGCACTAAAGGGCAAATAGCAGGAAGTGCTGTTGAACCTGTGTTTTCTGTGAAGTTAGCATGGCTTGGGAGGTCTCAGCTGGCACCAGAGTTTCACATATTTTGGGATTTTATGAACCTTTTTTCCTCTCTGTCATAGAATAAATATATATATATGTATATATATGATTAAAAAAAAAAAAAAGGCACAAACATGGACCTTCTTTTCAACTATATTTAAAAGTAAATATATTCTTCCCCACTTTTCCTATATTTCTTGAAGGCAAACTGTTGTTCTGTGTGGCCAGTAGCCTCTCTGAAGCAATGAGTTCCGTATCATCTTTTTGGGTGGTGGGGATCGGGACACAGACTGGGTTGGTGAGGAGAACAGCATCCTTTTGCCCAAGTACTAGTAGAAACTTTGGCATTAAGAAAGGCAATTCCCCTCAGTCCACCCACCCACAGAGCTTATGTGTTGAAGTATTAAGACTGCTATCTTTTGCAATATTTCAGACATATGTCTTCATTTCTTACTTCTGTTGCTTTTACCCCAGTGAAGGTCACACTCTTTTTAGCAGAAATACTCTTAATTTACACCATGGTAAATAAAAGAAACAGGCTGGGAATATTTCCAGGGTAGTGAACACAACTACGTTTTGTGTAAAGGAAGAATCTTCTTTCAATCACCTTCACATTTGCTGCAGTGTTTGGGTGTCCTGCTGCTTTTGAATTATAAGACTAATGGAAGAACACTATCAATCCATTTCATTTCCTCATTCATAATTTTGTATATAGGTCAAGTGTTACCATTTATTTGCTTCTCTTAGACAAGATGCAGGGAGGCTATGAGTAATATTATTCATAGACAATCTCCTTCGCTCTGTGTTTATGCACTCATATTTCTGGCAGAACCTGCTCTTCTAAGGCACGAAGTTTTATGGCTGCATAAACTATTAGGCAAATTGCAAAGTCCTACTTCAACATCTGTTTTTACCCAGTCCTCAACCACGAGCTGCCCCTCAGTGCAAATTCACCGTGAGCTGCAGCACTTTGCCATATTCACATATGAATCATTTTGCTCGTAAATGAAGTACAACTGCTGCTGGAGTGAAATGTGGCAGCTGCTTAACAGTACATAATGAATCCGCACAGCTAGATCCTATTGCCACTTCAGGGAGGGGGGATTTGGTGTGAAAAATATCTCTCTCTGAGGCCCTATTTTCAGAAGAAATATCCACTGACTTCAGAACTACAGTGGGAATTCTTCAAGAATAAAAATAAAAAATAATAATAATAAAAAAAAAAAAGCAGCCTGCTACCAACACCCATATTAGCAGTAGAATTCCCCAGTGGAATATTTTTCCTTCAGAAAAATGCCAATCTGTCAAACATGAAAGCCACTAGCAATGAATTTTCACCACAAGAAAGACACAATACATTTCAATAAGCTCCATTTTGATTTTGGAATAGTCTCATTTTTTGCTTGTGCCATCACTTCAGGATCCTCTCTGAATTATCCAAAAGATTTAACATCGCAATGTAGAAAAGATTCCAAGTGTTATTGCAACACCTCACTGCATTCAATCAGACATTATTTTTCAGAATACAGGGAATTTTGGACTTTGTTTCTCATTCGAATGAGGTCCAGAATATGAAAGCATTTTGAATGTTCTGAAGCTCTACAAAGCTGAAAGCCCAGTTTGGCCCCACAGCAGCTAGCACTGAAACTCCCCATGAGAATGGGCCCATCCCATCATCATGAGTAACATCAAACTCTTTCTTTAACAGAGCTGTCGTTACATCATCCTTGCAAGTGACATGAATACCCTTTCATCTGGTCACAGCACTGCTGTCTTGCTTTGCCAAACTTTGCTAGCAACTGCTCAGTAAGGTAAGTAAGCGAAGGAGCACTTTTGCCTTCTCACTATGGTGTCCCTCATCTACCTCTTCACAAATGGGTGTTGGGTTCCATGAAAGAGTTGGGATTCCATTAGAGTCAGACCTTGGTGAAGGGTGCATCAAAAAGAAATTTTTGTTTCTGTCAGCATATTAGCCCTCGTTAAAGCCCTGTAGGCACGAGATAATTAATTGCATGCTTTTTTTGTTCGTTTTTTGTCTCGGTGTGAACAGATTGCAATAGTCTCACATTTGTTTGTTTTTCAGAAACATTCCTGCCATCTTCTAATGAAGAATCCTTGGCCTGCAGATCATTCACAGACAGTGTACCAGAAACATTTGCAGTTCACAGTCCTTGCCTCAGTCTTTACTAACTAGTGACATATATCGTACAGCACAGCTTCTTTGTTGAAATCTTGTCATTTGTAAGGTGCCAATAAGGATGCACTGCTGGTATTCCAGCCAGATAGGCAACTTGCTGTACTACACCTTTCCTCCTTGTGCTGTGAGAAGCCCTTGTGGAGCTTCTCCACCACACAGCAAGCATGCTGCATGCTGACAGTGTTGGTCATTGTTCAAATATCTCAATTCCATGAAATACAAAAAATGAGAGAGGGAGAAACAGAATTAATTTCCCAGACTAACACTCCCATCAGCAGATTCCTAGAAATTTAAAAGATAAAAAAAACCCAAAAAAACCAAACAGCAAGCATATGTTTTTTGACGACTCTGGCTTCATCTTTTCTTGATCCAACAGAAATGACCTAGTCTGAAACAATAATACTCAAAAATACATCCCTGCAAGGTACCTAGCAGTTTAAAAAGCAAGACTGTCATGAAAAAAAACAGATGGAGAGCATGCCAAGACACAGAAATATGCTGGTAACATCTGAAAAAGAGCATGTTTGTCTCAGTTACTATGTTAGGTAAGACAGGCACAGGACTTTCTGCCTCCAGGACAGGTCAGCAGGCAGTCCTCCTTGCAGTACCAGTGAGCACAGGCATGAGGTTCCCAGGATCATACTGTGTTTCACTGGATTACCCAGTGTGCCTAAAATAGGTATTGGTAGCATTTGGATAAATCCCGAATGTGCCCCACTGCAACCCGGAGTTACCATCCATTGCTCTTGATAACTGACATGCCACAGCTCCTCTCACATACACTGAGCCCAATCTCACTCCCATGCCAGAGCATCTCCTGTTCAGCTGAAGATGAACCACACACAGCATGAGGTGGAGTGGGGCTTCTCTCTTTGCCCTGCATTCAGCTGCTGCTGGAGCTTTCTGTGAAAAAAAACAGTTCACACTCTGTGCTCACTCTCACCCATTTGGTCTTTAGGAATTATTTTGGCCAAGAGTCACCTCACAGCTTTCATACCAGCATCAGCACCTGCCAACATCACAGGGTTGGGTAGTTAAAATTAAAACAAGCCCTTAAACATTACCAGCCCGAATACGGTCATGTTTTCTCATCCTGTTGACTTAGTAGCCTGATACCTCTGAGCTTGCTCATCTGATCTGACTGACAGGCAGTAAAAACCAAAACAACGTCCATAAAGAAGGCAGCTCAGCTTACTCTTGAGGCTATACCTGTGCAACACTGTTCAATGGTGTTGCTTCAGCTCAAACCAAAGGAGAATATGCCCCCTTATTTGAAAGGTATAGGAAGGATGGCAAAACCATGGAGAAAAGCTCCAAACAGAAGGGGATTCCTCCAGTAATTGAGACAGCTTTGCTGCTGAAGGCTGCAGTCAAGGCACAAAGAAAAAAAAAACAAAACAAAAAAAGCAACAAGATTTTGTATAGCAAGAGTTCTGGGATTTACCAGGATGAACTTTTAATAACAGTACAGATTTGAAAGGAAGGAGTATTTGTTCTTTTGCTGTATGGCTCTGGTGGGTGCTCCAGTGCCTAGAACAAGTCCACCCAAGCTGAAAAGAGAAGCAAAGACCATGTGGTTAAAGTCTGGAGAGCAAGTGGAAAAGTTTAAAGCACAGAGCCCAGTGATGCCCTGCCTGGGGCAGTCATCCTGAGCAGCACAGCATCAGGGCTCAGCCTGAATTCAGACATAACAAACAGCTCAAAGCCTGATGGAGAAAACTGTCCTCCCCAAATTCTGCTTCGCAAGAACTGAAAGGGCCCAGCTGTGACCTTCATGAACGAATGTATCAGCACATGCCACTGCAGCACCCTTGAAAAGAAAAAGTTTATATGTTTGCTCCAATTTTCCAGCTTGTTGCCACATGCCTGTGGTGTACCAAGCACACCAACTGACACGTTGTTTCCCAGACTGGCCCTTTATTGTGATCTCCTTCCCTGTGCTGTGCTGGCAGCAAGGCTCCCATTGCACACATGAGCAGCTTCAGAGCAGCTCCAGCCCTGAGCTTTTTCGTTAGGATGAAAGTCTCCTCTCAGAGCTGCACATCATGCTTTGATAAGACAGGTCTGCTCTCTTGGCTCTGTGCTATCAGTATGCAGAACAATGAGAATGGGTACTATATCTGAGTTATTAATTAAATACCTTAAATAGATAGATAAGACATTTAACTAGGGCTCAGTGCAAGCAGGGAGGGCAAGATAACAGCGCAGAGAACAGCATATGGTCCCTAGTGAGCAGTTCTGACACTTTTCACTGACATTTCAACTAACATTCTTCCCTGGTTACCTATACTCTGCAATGTATTAAGAAAGAGCATCATAGATTGCATTTAACTTTTCCAGCCGAACTGCACTATATTTCTAAACATCTGCAGATCCTTAGGGGAGGAAGAGGGGGAGGACTAAACCCTAGAAAACTTCTGTGGTCAAGCACAGGAGACTAGGGGTTACAGTCACAAACCAGGATAGAAACAGGACCAAAATACAGAACAAGAATGTAAATGAAAGGGCAGTGTTTCAGGAATTTTATAGAGGATCACTTCCATGAAAATTATCCCATCCAGTAAAAAAGGATAAAATGCAAGACAATGCTTGAAAGTGCAGAGGGACACTAGGAAAAGACAAGGCTTAGCGAGACTGGCCCCAGGGTAAGATAGACTTGGAAATGATTGCTCCCCATTGAGGTGAGCAAAACTGGGACAATACCATGCTGGGAAGCACCCAGGAGAGGCTGAAAATAGATGGGAAAACAACATGATAATGCCTCAATTCCTGGTGCATTTTTAGCTTTACCTTCTTCTGGAATAGAACACAGTTTTAAATTTGGTGAACTTATTAGAAACTCAGAGACACAATCACTAATCTCACTATACCAGCACTAATATAAAAGAGGATTTAAGATGGAACAAGAGCTGGATGGGAAGCTGTCACATTCCCCACAGCCCACCTGTTAGGAAAGGTCTTGTCCTTCTCCCAGTCATCTGATTTCCTCTAGCCACTCTGATGCTGGTGAGCCAAGCAGATGCAGAAAGGAAGTGCCTATGGAGCAGAGATCAGTGAAGCAGGTCTCCCGACTCACAAATGGAGAGGAAAAGGCAACATGATCCTAGCATCTCCCAAGAACAAAACAGAGACCTTGAGTCTGCCACAGTGGACCATTAAAAGTTTCTTCTCTGGAGCAAGAAGATGAGACACTTTGAACTTAGAAACAATCAATGCTGGGACCTCTCTGTACTGTCACATTTTGTTCACTAATATGGGATAAGATCACTAGGCAATACTGAATCAAGCCCCTTGTTTACTGCATCCAAGAGAAAAAACTCTGTATAAGCGTGTATGTGATGTGCTGAAATGAAGACTAAGCTATTTCTCTCCTGCAGTCTGAATTTCAATTACTGTGCTTGTTGCAGCGTACTGAGACCAGGCCTCGGTATACATTAGCTGTAGAATCAAACTGTAATGTGTTTGACCCAACATACGTCCTACTGAGTGACAGAAAATCATATTGAGGAGGAAATACTGCAGGCTGTGATGGATCGGATTCCCGGAACAAAGAATTACCTTCTTCTCTCCACTCCTTTTATATCCTCCTGCCAAAGCACTGGGGATGGTCCTATTAACTATGGGCTACACAGAGCATTACAGCATCTTGCAAGGAAGTCACAAAGATGAGTTTCATACTAAATACCTGAACTGTCAGAGAAAGACAGAGAGAGAAAAGGACACTGCATTGCTGGGAGACAAAAACTGAAAAAGATATAGTATAGATACTCCAGCCTGCAGCTTCTTTGGGGCCCCAAGCTGCTATTTATGATGCGGATAACAGTGCCTCATACAATAAGACTTTGATCCCTGACTGGAGCTTCTAGAAGTCTGTAGTCCAAGCAGTAATAACAAACAATTATGCCATTGCAGAATGATGAATGATTAAAAACATTTTATTGTGTTTTAACAATTGGATATATAAAAAACACAGGGAAGTTTCAGAACAGTTAATCTTGAATTGGTTTTTTATTAACCAAGCTGGCTTAATATATCTCTGGGCATTTTGTTAATGAGCACAGTTATGTGCTGTGGAAAAGCCAAGAGATTATCATAAAGATTATGTTTTATGAAGATTAGTATGCCTTTGTTTTACTTGCTGTGTTACCAGGCCTGCAACACAGGCTACAGAGCTACAGTGCAGATACACAGTCACTTTTTAAACTCCTGTTCCTTTCAAGTACATATCTTTTGCCCTCTGTCACTAGCACAGGTGTCAGTTTAAAGACAAAGAACACCCTGTTATCTCATTCAACACTGAGCAGTAAGAGAAGAGTAGAGTTCAACAACTCCTTATCACTACACGCAGAGGAAAATGCTAAAGTCATGGCTGGGACTGCCAGGGTTGTGCCCTGCCTTTTGTCAGCTTGGCACCTCAAGGAGTTTGAGCTGTGTGCTTTGTATCCCTTTGTGTTTGTCAGAACACCAGAGAGAAAATTTTACTGGTGAAACTTTCACAGAGACACAATCCAAAGCGAAATCAGAAAGCATGTAGTTTGAAAATGATACCCCATTTATAATTCAAGAGTCCATCACAGAAACATACCTGAAATTCTTATTTGTCTAACTAGTCCTGGATTTCTGAATAAAACCATGCAATAAATGCCTGCTGATTTCAGGATCTGACCCAAAGGCCAGAATGATTCAACAACTTCAGTGTACCTTAGAATACACCTTTCGGGACAAGGCAGCAGCATCCTAGCCCTACACAGGGTCAATGTCCACATCATGAATGAGCCATGGACAACAAGGCTTCATCCCTACTGTTAAATACAATGAGAGATGCCAAGGGCCTGAGTCTGGCCCTAAGGCCAAGTGGCATGTGCCCATACCAAAAACTTACTTCCTTCCCAAAAGGCTGTTAGATCCAGGCAGGGGATCAGCATCTGCAAACTGCCATCTGGTAAATAATAGTGCTTCTTTGTTAGCCAGCAAAAACAATCTTTTGGGGTTAGTTTCAGGCCTGAAGAAAAGCCCATATGCTTGAACGTTTCCCTGTTCCCTTTCATCAGCATCTGTATCAATAGGTCTAACGCAAGATGCAATGTCTCCCTGCCAGCCTCGCCTTGCTCTTCATTTTCACCATTCCTCTCCAGTACTTCCCGAATGCCTGCCCTTACACCTGCAAAACCATTTGTTAAAGCTCGTGTCAAAAGTGCTTGAAAAGTACATATTTGCAAAAAACAGGTCCACTGACTCTACCTGTTGACTGTTACCTGGGGTTGCATTCTTCATGGTCATGTGAGTCAGGGGTTACCAAAGCACAGGAAAGTTGACTTGTGTTGCTGTCATCATCTGCAGTAGAACCTGAACTGTGGTGCTTAAAGAAGAATTATAGCAACACCCAGAAAGCCTCATGAGCACCCAGCCAAACACAGGACTTCAGTCTGAGCACAGATTTGACTCACACATGGATCTGTATACGTTAGACTGAGTAAACCACTTACATACATCTCCAAATAGCCCTGTGGCCCAGAGACAGAGCAGGGCAGGGGCACAGGGTGTTCTGCCCCAAAGTCACACCAGCATCTTCGATTTCACAGAAAGTTACACCAGGTCTAAATTCCAACCTTGCACATAACCAGGCATCTCCCATTGACTTCTCTGTCTCTTCCCCCAGTGAACAAGAGGACATGTTGCCAGATGATGACAGGGTGGTGAGTGTGCCTTTCCTAATGTCAACAGCAGAGTAGTTTAGCAAGGTGGTGGACATCCCTGTTTGAAAGACAGGTCAATGGACTAGTATTCAACAAAAGTTCCTTATAATCCCTTTGTTGTTTATTTCTGATGAATTATCTTTCCTCTTTTTCAAAAACTTTGGGTTTTTTCCCAGTCCCTGGTACATTCATGTTACTTTTATATAAATGTGCTTTAAATAATTTTACTGACAATAATATATTCAAAAAATAGTATCCTGAGCAAGCCATTCAGTCACAGAAAATAGATTGAGCATTGTGTTGACTGAGTCACTGAAAATAGACAGAGTTTCTATCATTTGGGTGTAAACACAGAATTTCCACATCAACAGACTACTGTCCAGTCTGTAGCTAACCAGATACAGAAAGCTTTGCTAGGAACAGTTCTCATTAGAGAAGACATTCATACCAAAACAAATCATCTCCTTTCACCTGCTTCTTTTTCTGGTAAGAGTGAAGAAATAATATGTGACAGATGTTGATGACTTTGCTCAGGGTGCTTCTGCAAGATACTCAGATATGGCAAGGCAATGCACAGATGAAAAAGTTATCCCCGTGAAAAGAACCTGGAAGAAAGTCCATGGCTATCATTAGTCAATAAGCAGCCCAAAACTGTTTTTCCTAACTCTGGATCATTTTCTTAAGGCATAGGCCAACTGCTAAGGATTTTAATGACTTATTATTTTTAGTAGTGCAATACATTTAAAGGTCACACTCGGACAGAAAATAGAAACACAACGAGTACGTTAATGCATTCAGACCAGCTAACTGACACATCAGCACAGCCAAGATTTTGAATCTCAAATACCTTACTTTGAGCTGCTCACAGACTGAAAAAATCCATAAATCAGAAATGACTAATGGCCATATTCAGCAAATAATTTCAGACAGCAAATGCATTTGAGAAGCCCTCAATCTGTCCATAGGAAGATCAGAAACTATAAGATGAGGTGACTGGCTATCCTCTGGGAAATTATTTACTTAGGAAACCTCAGTTGTGTGGCTCTCAAGACACTGGACCCAAGCAGCTGGGCAAACCTGAGTCCAGCTCAGGACACGCTCTTGGCAATAAGAGCAGGTGCTCTACAAAAACCCTCAGAAAAACTTTGCAGAAGCTGTAATATTTATTTAAAAAAAAAACAACAAACAAAAAACTAATAATAAAAAAAATCTTTATCACTCCATCTCCTGTGTTAGCTCAATCCATCAGGAAAAGAAACATCTGCTCCTGCAGTGGCTGGCTGATCTCTCTGCTGAACCGCACGCGTGGCAATAACTAAGCATTGTGAGGTTTTAAAATTAAATTTGCGATGTGATTGAAATCTGGCAGATCCGCAGCAGTTGCTGTAGAGCAATATACACCCAATTAACAGCCAGCCATCAGGCAGGCACAGCACAGGCACCGCAAGGTGACTCCAAACCCTGATGCCTGTTCCTTGGCTCCAGAAAAGCTCCCATTTGGGTGTCGTCTCCACCCTCCCCTAGACCAGGCTGGGGGCCAGATTCAGGGCAGTGGCCATCTCGAGGCACTCAGGCTCAGGGGATCAGACAGAGAGTTTCTCCTCTGGGATGGCAGCGCAGCTCTGATGGACACCCAGCCATGCGCAGGCTGAATAACACCACTTCAAACATCCAGCTCATCTTCCCCTTTCCTGGGGAGGCCTGTGGACAGCCAAAAGCAGTTATAAGTCTCAGCTCCCTCTTGTTCTGAGCAGATCACTCTCTTCCCCCCTGCAGTCTGAGTAGCATGTGCCCAGGGCAAGGTGGTGGTGGCAGGTGGCCACCAGCCATGAGGAAAGGCCCAGGCTGCTCAGCACTAGTCAGGGACAGTCCTGCTGCAGCCCCACCACAGGACCCAGCCCAGGACCTCAGCCAAGATGGTGGCACCTTGAGGAAAACATGCTTAAGGAAGGGCAAAATGCCATAAAGAGAGAGTGAGGGGGAAAAGTGAGAGAAATGGCCCTGCAGAAAACGATCAGAGAAGGAGGAGCGAGGAGATGTTGCAGGCACTGGGGCAAAGACGCTCCTTACCTAGTTCCCCTGCTCCCCCTCCTGCTGCTCTCCCAAATCACTCACAAGGAGAAAGTATTTTATCAGCTAAAATCCATATCTCACGAGCTCTTCTGCTGGCTCTCCAGAAGGTACTGGCTGGGAGGAAGGGAGGCCGGGGTACCCTCGCCACAGGGCAGCTCAGCACCTGGGAATCCTCGTCATGGCTTCCCCCTCTGCCCAGGGTAGTACTCCTGACAGCCCCCGCAAACTGCCACACATCGCATCCCTTTCTACAGACACAAAGCGACTTTTTGTTTACCCACCTGTGTCCATCTCATGTGTGAAAGTCCACACATGAGCTAGACTGCAGGTGACTGTGCACAGTTAAATCCTTCACACGCATGGAGCAAAGACGTCCATCTACGCCAGTCCCACAAAACCTGCCGCTTCGTATGAGGGAGATGGCATGTACAAGAACTCAGGAGAGCCAAAACTGGCAAACATACAAGGACCATAGCACAGACATGGATTCCAGAGCTGAACACCTTATTCCGTGCTGAACCATTTGCCAGATCTGCTTACTTTCCCCCTCCCACCCAGATCTAATTAAAATGAAAAGAAGCTGTCACTCACAGCTGGCAGATCAGCCCCAGCCAGCCATGTGGTTCGATGCTGGGTATAGACTTTACTGTCAGATACTTTCTAATCAGCCAAGCTGTTCTGCAGGATTTATTTATTTATTTATTTATTTCCCCTCTTCTTTTTGTGTTTCTTTTTGTTCAGGGGGTCGCTGCATCGGCGGAGTTCTGCCACGCTCCTGGACAAATCACTTACACACCACAGTCCATACATGCCACAGACAGAGGGTTTTCACCAGAGTTCAATGTAATTGCTAACATTTATCATTTTAATAGCCT
Source organism: Actenoides lindsayi (assembly GCA_025331215.1). Classification (NCBI taxonomy): domain Eukaryota; kingdom Metazoa; phylum Chordata; class Aves; order Coraciiformes; family Alcedinidae; genus Actenoides; species Actenoides lindsayi. The sequence goes on from WTSP01016060.1 coordinate 47,080, forward strand.
AATGAAGGTGAGATGTAATTAGAAAGGGTGTCACCTGGAATATGGAGTTTGTTTTACAATTATCTATGCAGCGGGTAACCACTGGCACAGAACAGTCCCTTTTAAAGAGCTGGTAATACGTGGCATAAATGTTCATCACTGGGTGACTTAAAGTGACCCAAAGCCACATTCTGTAATTGCTGCCTTGCTTCCTAAGTGCTTGAAAGCAGGCACGAAAAGATTGAGCCCCTCCCAAGGCGGCTTTTCCAACCAATGAAGATGGTTTATATCCATGCAACCAAGCCCATATAACTGTCACCTCAACATCATTGCCACTTGCAGAGTGATCAGCAGTGATTTTGCTTGAGTGATTTTTGTCTGTGTAAGCAAACTCAAATGAATGCAATAATAAGAACTCCCAGCAGAGCCATTGCAAAAAAAGTCTCCAGAAGTGCACGCACAGCCTTTTCAACGCACACATCAAAAAAAGAGGAATTAAAAAAAGCAAAATAGAAATCACTGAGAATTAAAGCAGTTCAGGAAGTTGCATTTCTTTCTGTGTTACTCAAAATAACTGTTTATCCTCAGGGTAAAGCGAATTTTATGCATTTGACATGATGGCTGACCCTTATTTAAGGCAGAAAGTCTAAAGGCACAAAGAATGCTTCTCCTAGATAATGATCTCCTGCTGCTAAATAAATACCAGGGTTTGTTGCTTGATAGATATTGTGCAGCAAAGTAATGATGGCTGATAGTGCTGTTAACAGATAGTTTAATGCTGAGTGGGAGACCAGAGATTCAGTCAGAAGACTCCTGAGCCCAACAACCACAGTACAAAGTATGTCTCTCCTTAAAGAGCTAATCTTGTTTCTGAATAACAGAGTGTAGTTTTAATTTACACAATCTCTTGAGGGCTAGTCAGATTACTGGAAGAGCAATTACTTCAGAGAAACAAGCCCTTTCCTCTTCAGAATGGAACTGTGGACTTTGGTACTTGGCTAATATCATGAGGGTATGCTAGTCCCAGTAGCTTTCTCCAGAAGTTATAGCTGTAGGATTAATAACTTGTTGTAGTGGCATCCTTCTGACATTATCTAAAAAGAATTTTAATTTAGTGCAGAAGACTGACAAGAGGTAAGATTGAAAATTTTTAGCTCAAAGAGTCAGAAATGGTGATATGTAGCCTACAGCTATAATATCTTGGGCTTCACCCAGCCCTGGTCTAAGATGAAAGCAGAGGGTCCTATGCCTGCCTATGAGATGCTTTCCTTCAGTTCATCATGATAGGTTTCCCCCAGGTCTTACACACTGGCTCCTCACAGAGCTGCCCCACTGCAGATGCAGCAGTGGGTTAGGTGAAGGTAGATTCCTAACACACTTGCAGATTACACCAGAAGTGTTACTAGGTACTTATCAGAAAACACTCATGTCACTAGTCCACCACTTAACATTTTCACCAGACAGTAGGAAGCACGCACATCTTCCAGAATTATCATCCTAATAGCTATGAATTTGTCAAGGTTTAGAGTCAGGGCCACCCACTAGACCTCAGGGCCATCTGTTATATCCCTCTCCTCCACCCGGCAGATCATGAGACTCTTCAGATGCTCTCTGTTAACCCCTCTGCCTTCCCAAAGGGGAAGAGAAAGGGAATAAGGGAGAGAGACTTATGGATTAGGAAAGAAAAGTAGAAAAGCTTTAATGAAAATAATTACAATAAAGTAGAATATATATACAAATACGTACAATCCCAGTATGAACCTCCCCCAACCCTGATGGCAATTATGTCACTGTTGTCACAGTCACCACTGATGCTGTGGAGCAGACACTGGGGAAGTCCCAGACTGGACTCAGCAGACAGGAACTGAATTCTGGAACTGGATTCAGAAACTCACAGGTCAGGATCAAAGGCAGAATGGACAGAGTTTTCCTCAGACGCCAGCCATTGAAGAAGAGCTTGACCCTTGTGATCCCTCAGCTTTGTACCAAATATGATGTATATGGAATGGAATACCTCATTGATCAGGATCTGCTGTCCTGTCTGCTCCTCCCCACAGAGTCAACCTCTCACTTACTGCACCCCCAACGTGGTACACAAGATTTAGCAGTGACCTTGGTCTGCACACCAATCCTTGGTAGTAACTCTAACCATGGAGCGTTATCACTGCTGGAAGCAGACATTGCCTGTGAAAATCTGCCGTTAATTTCAGAAAGTGCAGTTACTTAGACACTGAGCTGAAAAGTAACATCACTGAACAGAAATAATTCTAACTCAAAACAGGGCAGAACTGAACCCCTTTCTGCATTCTGTGGCCAGCTACTGTGCTTTTGAAGACCTCCACTTTTTTGTGGCCACCCTCTTAACTAAGCGTCAGTCTGCCTCCTGATACATGTTCCCAGCCTAGTCTTCATTTCCTATCCTAAATGACATTCATATCACTTCCAGGTGGCACCTGCTGTCATGGTGGTGTACAAACCAGGTTTATGAAGCTCCTTAAAATTCAAGTTGAGACCCAATTCCAGCTTCGCTGTACTTTGTGTAGCCATCTGAAGCTACACAAAGAAGACATGAAAAATGACCATTTCAGAAAGGCACCCTTTTGCACACACCTTGCAGGGTTGTAGGTGCCTTCACGAAGAGGTAGAAGCTCAGGTACTCTCTTTTCATCAACATAACACAATTCTTTGATAATCTCGGAAGAAATTCTTCCTGCTTACAGTTACACTGCAGCAGACCATTGGACTTGTCATTTGGGTATCATGTATTTATTTTGTATGCGGACATCCCATCCATAAGAATCAGCATAGGTTGTTCCAACAGGTGGGAGCCTGCAGAGCTAAGAGCCTGTTATAATGTAGAGACCATATGATGACAGTGATGGCTCAGAGAAAGTGATGCTGTTAATTGCAGCAATTAAACAGTAATGATATAATTAATGCAAAAATTATGCATGGCTCAAATCCAAGCTATTGGGAGTGCAAGAGGTATTCATCATGCCTAGATGAAAATGATTCATGTTGAGATGATATCAAAACTGCTTTTATGATTTGATCATTGATAATGGTTACAGGGAATTCAGGGAACAGTAACAGGATATGTTCAGCAGTAGAAGTAGCTGATGGGAATGGCAATGAAACACAAAAGAACTTTGAATATGATTGGACAAATTGAGCACTGAAGATGAGAACTGAACAAGTCTTGCTATAGCAAGCCCCTTCAGATCTATGCCCTAGACCAACAGCATATATTATGCCCCACATAGTCATATGCAAAGACTGGCTTCCGTTGCCAACACATTCAAATGGACATTTGATATATTCCCTTCCAAATGCATAACAAGAAACAGGACTAGAAAAGTTAACCAGTTTAGCTTAACTTTTTACAAGATAACCTTTGGTAATGAACAGATTTAAAGACCAGCATTAGCTCTGCATAACGCACACCCCCCATTTCCAGTCTTGTGCATTCACAAATCCCTAATCTAAGAAATGAAGTTATTTGAAAGTGACACTATGAAATTTTAAGAAATGTTTATAATATTGCTTATATTTCAGAAATCAGATAGCTAGTAGAAAAGGGTGAAAGTTAAAAGTAGTCTGTCATGTTTGGTGCATGTCTGCCCCAGCCCTCAGCTCATTCTGTAGTTTGGCTTCTAAATTTTGAAAATCCATCTTGTCATATTTCAAGGTATCTCCCATCAGGGTTGTTAGGAGGACATGTTAAAAGTACAGCTGAGAAGGCCTCATAAATTGCAAAGAAGAGATATTTTTTCTGATGTTCAACATCAGTTGTGGCAACCCACAGATGTAAACAGTTACATCAGTCAGATGGCTCTGCCCAGTAACTCCTTCCCACATTCAGACCACAAGACTATTGATGTGATTGCCATTTGACTGCGCAGCAATAGCAGAGCAGCACAATCCTTAGAGTTGTTTGGCTGTGTTAAAGGTTGAGACAGTTGTATCTTTGTGGGTCCTACAGAAATGCCTTGGATTTGCAAAGCTGGACTGAAAACATGGCCAGCCCCAAGACTTTCCAACAAATCCAGCTTGAAATATTACTACATTAAGTGGTAGTTTACTGGAACTGTATTATTTATGCTTCCATGGCAGGTACCTTAATGCAGTGATCAAAATGTTTGCTGCATATTACTATACATTTACTGATTGGTCTTCCTACAGACAAGGACAGAATTCTCAAGCAAAAAGGAAGGACTCTGAGCAATCTCTAGGCTGAAAATACACAGTCCATATTGGAAAGCAGTCTAATTGCTAGCACAGAGTTTTCTTGTGTGTTTTTTGTACCATGTCCCACATGCAATCACCTTTAACCAGTCCCTCTGTTCTGAACCCAGAATCCTTTTCCTGGTTTCTTATCAAGTCACTGGGGTGAAATCACTAGGGAGTTTTGAGAGCCAAAATTAGCAGCTGTGTCCTCCAGTAACTTAAAACTTTTAGGTTTATTTGTCTCTAGCTGAACATAGAAAGCCCTGAGGTCCAGTAAAGTGGACCTAGTATTTGTGTTCATGCAAGCGTGCAATATATTGGACATTTGCTTTTATGAACATACCTTGTTTGGTGTCTAAGGAGGAGTAATAGTTTTCCATTTAGACTGTGGAGTCTACTGCTTAATAATAAATACACTCCTGACATTGTTAAATGATAGCCTGCTTCTAATAAACCCCATGCTGATCTGTGTGTTGGTTAGAGTGGGCAATTCATCTTCCCAGGCTGTTAAAACTTTAGCTGGGATTATGGAGACAACATGAATCAGACACGATCAGCATGTCCCCTGCTGGTTGGCTCATTTTCTCCCCATAACAAAATACTGGCTAGTTTTCTCTTCATGTTGCAGATCTTATTATTAGTTGATTTCATTATTAATCATTCCTGAGGCTTGGAAGGCCTTTTCAAGGCAGGTATATAAGGGATCCACACAGACTTCAGCAAATGACCACTATACTTTCATGCTCACACTTCTCCCAGGCTACTTGGTATCAAACTGTAATCTCTTTGTGTTGAGTAGAGTTTACAGCCATGCTCTGACTCCACAAGAATGAACCAAGTGCACCTATTTTTTTCCTTGATCTCCTACCAGAAAGAGAGAAAAAGGGCAGATGGAAGTAGAATCGTATTATCCTCAAACCTAACTATGGCCTCAATAGCTTCTAAGGATTCAGCTTTATGAAGTGGCTCATAAAAGCCTTCCTTGTCATCATGCCCAATAATATCCTTTGATCTCATGTGCTGATAAGGGCTTGTCTGAACCAATTTAAATTAGCTGATAATATGCCGACAAGTAGGCTGCAGGATGCACCAGCCAGCCAGGTGCCCAAGAAAGAGCAGCATTCAAGGAACAACTTGCAGCTGCCCAAATAGACCTGGATTCTCACTCCATTGGGGTCTCACGAAAAGTAGATGGGCTCCCACTGGCTCTGCTGAGGTTGGCAGCAGTCACACCAAGAGCAGGCATGTCATACCAGGAAGGTATAGTGTACCCAGGGCACACACAGCTCACCACCAGTGATCCTCCACAAGCTACTGCTGTAAATCTGGGGAGACAGGACTCCCCAGGCTTCACACTTGAGCACACAGGATGCACAGTTTAGATAGCAGAGCTTCTAGCTCCCCATTTCTTCACATTAAAACAGGTCAGGGCTGACCTTTTAAAGCACAGACTGGATAGTGTGCAGTCGTTTTGCACTCATCCACAGTTGCTACTATTATTTGCCACAGAATAAGTTGAAATTGGGTTAAGGACATATTCTTTCTCTTCCCTCAATCCATCTACTTCTTACAAAATCCAGTTGAGGCACCAGGAATTTTTCCTTTCCCTTCTGGATGCTTACACTCTCAATCACCTTTTGACAACTGCCATTAATTATGTTGATACATGAATATGGGACCTTTCACTTCCACAGCTGCATACAGGCAAACCAACAGATTTGCTTTCTGCCACCAAAGGCAACAAGCTCAGCTGTGAATGTCACCTGGTCCCCTGCAGAACAACCAGTGGCCTAGTCAGACAGGGTCTTTTTCTCCTCTTGCCTCAGGGACAACCCAAGTTGGACTCCTAAGCAATAGATGACATCTGCTCCTGTTTGGTGAAAACTTCTCAGTGTTCATGAGCAGACCTGTGACTTCTGCCAAGGGAAAACGGCAATGCAGGACCTACCCAGTCATGGCACAACTGGAGCTAGCAGATGTGTCCTGAGGGGAGGGAGGGGGGGATCTGCAGGGCAACAGGACTTGCACTACAAATGCACCTTCATCTCCAGTACCAAAGCAGTGTCCCAAGCCCTGATACCTCTTAGATATCCTCAAAATCTGATGTCAGCACACACCAGGAAAACCGAGGGCAAAAGGTCAAGAGATGGGAAGAAGGAGGGAAAAGTGGTGGTTTTGTTGTGTTTGGTTTTTTCTCATTGCTTTTCACTTTAAAGTATATTTGCTGTTTTGTCACTTTCTGTTAGGTTGGCTGCTAGAGTACCTAAGCAGATAAGCAGCAGCTGAGGACCAGACTGGAAGGACAGAATTGGCCAGATGAGGGGAGAAGGACACAAGACACTATATCTATGCAAAGAGAAAAGCAAGCTGCATGTATGACCCTCCAGAGCCACCACTTACCAATCAGAAGCCCAGGCAGAAGCTCACAGACCAGCTTGCTGTCTCCTGAAGGCAGCAGGAGCAGCCTAGCATCTTATTTGCAATGCAAATCCCTCAAAAAAGATAGGGATGCCTTGCTTGTCCTCGTAACATGCTCTGGGTTACACCACCAGGCCTTATGACTCTCTGTAATATGACTGGGAAATAGGCTACACCTGTCTTGAATTAGAGTAGATAGGTTTATCTCATTTCAGCACCAACTCACGGATGGGTAGAGATCAGATCAGCTGTAAGAAATTCCTTTTATTGTGCAACTTGTTATTCACGGGAGGGTGGAAATGGCTTCAAAGGTGATCCCGTGCACTCTGAGGGATATCTTCTTATATCTAATGTAGTTTATACAAACCAAATTGGTTTTTGCTTCAAACATCTCTCCGCAGCAGAAAATCAATTTCAAGATGCAATGGCTGTGATCTTTCAAGCTAAGGATCCATTGCAAACGTACTAAGTGTTTGGCAATGCAAAGCTGCAGAGACAGGACAAGTAATGCATGTTATCAACATACGTGCCGTGTCCAAATCAAGGTTTCACTTCCAAGGCACTGAATAATCCATTGCCACTCTAACAACAGTTTCACTAACAGAAGCAAAAATACCTTGTGACTAGATAAGCAAATTTCTTTTAACCCCTGCAGTGTCCTGGGGCAACCATTTCAAGCCACTGGATCAGTTAGCACTCAAAATAAAAAGCCCTGAAAGTGCAGGGTGCTGACCTGAGATTCACCAGGCTCTCTGAACCCCTGGGAGCAGGTGTTTTCATGCTTTCATGCTCAGGTGGTTTGAAATGTCCTTAGTTACTCCCCAGTCTCACTAGACCTGCTGCAGCAGCAGCCTCACCTTCCACAGTGTAACTGTCCATCTTGTGAACCCACCTGCCATGCACTCTTGTCAGTCCCTGTATCAGTCAGACTACTTGCCAGGGCTTCCCACCACTGCCAAACCTTCAGGAAAAATCTTTCACCTTAGCTTGTGCACAGCCTTTCCCAGATGAACTCCTCAAGGAATAGTAAGGAGGTGAAAGCAGCCTCAGAATGAGGATTAGGAGCACTCCCCTAACACCACACACTATTCTGCTTCTTGCAAATGATCATTGCTGTGCGTGTCTTTGTTGTCAGTGGCCCCAGGCATCTACGGTCCAACAAAACATGTGATAGCTATCTAAATTTCGTTGGCTTAGCCCAAGAGGGTCTGGGCTAATGCCAATAATACCCCTGGACCAGGTTGTGACTGCAGGTAGACTTTGTGTCTGACTGTGTTTAGAGAAACAATCATCTCTGCTTGAGAAAATAGGCTGTATGTCCACAGGGGTGATCCCGGAGTTGTCAGCAGCATCAGAATTCATGAAAACTGCCCAAAGTGCTTCTAACCCTGATTCATCTAAAACCATTTCAAATGCAAGGGCAGCATTACAGTACCAGGATGCTGACCTCCATTAAAATAGGCTCAGGCAACTTCTCCAAAGCTGAGAGGAGGCGGCATGGCACTGTATCATCCGTCTGCTGCAGAGACATACAGACAGACATGTGGATCATTATGTGTTTCCGTAGTCAGTGAGTTGGGACCATGTAGTGCATGTTTAATGCCTGATGCTCTCAAGGACTTTGCTCTGGTGCTGTTATAAACCCAACCCCATGCAGTAGCTCTTGAGTCGCTGGGGCTGAACATGCAGCTCACTCAAAGCACAGCCACTCCAGCCCACGACCAGGCGGTCATGCTGCCAGTTTTCAGAGGGACCTGCCACAGCACTAAGGTGCCTCATGCATTCTGAGCATCATGGCAAAGGACTCCCTGCTGCAGCAGAGACAGCTGCTACCCTACAGGGAACATAACTCTCTCCCCATACAACGTAAAACTAAGACACTTTAAAAATAGGAAGATTTGTGTCAATTTGACCTTTAGGTGGGAGTTTGCTTCTTCCCACTTCTCTCAGTTTGAGTGGTAGGAACAGGCTAGCCAGGATACTTCTGTCTGCAATCAGCTCACAGCCCAAGGTAAGAAAGCTTGGGAGGCAGAGACTGCAGGAGAAAGTACGATTACAACAGTAAATTTGTTCACACTTAAGATCCCTTTTTACTACTCTTCTCTTAAAAATAAGCCTTAACACATACGTACTGACTTCCACACTCCAAAACCTTTCAGCCTGGGAACAGTCCTGATTTTGCAGTATCTTTCTTTTATTACATGTATCAGGTTACATACAAGCTTTCAATGCTCCTTTTCCTTTTTTCCTCCTTGGTTGGCTGGTTTTACAACTGATTTTAACCCTGTACAGTAGCAATGTCTTGTCTGGACACTTCTTCCATATAAATCACAGGAAAATGAGAGACATCACTCATTGTGATGGACAATCAATAGATAATTACTAGATGAGCACTTATGCAAAACTCAGTCTTGAAACTCATGTTTTCTTCTGTGCATCACACACAAGTAGCTTGGGTTTCCTTAGAGCCCAAGGGATAGCAGAGAAAACAAAGCAGCCCACTAAATCCCAAAAGCAGCATTCTTACCTGCAAATTGGTATGTTGCTTTTTGTCAGCTCTGAGCTAAAAGGCAGCTCAACTCAAAACTTAATTAGACTCAGTTGGAGAGGTAGTAGCTTGTAACAGGTTTTTATTCTGAAGGCACTTCCAGTGAGTAACAGAACAGTGGACATATGGAAAATACCCATAAATCTGGAATAATTCCACTGAATTTCAGCCCTTAAGTCTCAATGCAAGCTGGATACCCATACCAGGCATCCTTAAACCCTTCAGCCATATAAAGCAGCCGCATAATGTTAAAACTGTAGCTGGAGTGATCATTCAGAATTAATTTAGCCAGAACATAATGAGCTACAGTTTCTACTGCTGCTTGTGTGTAATCTGCTTGATTTTGCTTCTTTTACCACTCCTACAATTCTAGCCCATAGCTTTTCACTAAAGTTTTTTAGATCTGAAATTTGAGCAGCACTGATCTTGTTCCACAGTTGTGGCCCAAGCCATGAACACCACCAGCCTGCGACACTACAGACCCTGGTTTGCAGTGTAGGTGTGTTGACCCTGTCCCCTCCGTGCCAAACAGGATGGGGGAAAAGAATCAGAAGGGCAGAAGTGAGAAAAGCTTGTGGGTAAAGGTAAAAGACAGTTTAGTAAGTGAGGGAAAAGGAAAGAAAAAACCCAAAACCACGTGATGCAAAGGCCACCACCTCCAGACTGATGCCCAGCCAGTCTCCGAGCAACACCCACTATGGAAAAATTCCCCCCCTCAGTTTTATTGCTGAGTGTGACGTCATATGCAATGAGATATCTCTTTGGTCAGTTTGGGTCAGCTGTCCCAGCTGTGTTCCCTCCAAGCCTCTTGACCAACTCCAGCTTACACTCTGGGGCCGCAGAATGAGAGATGAAGAAGGCCTTGACACTGCAAGCACAGCAATAACTAAAATATTGCTGTGTGTTATCAATACTGTTTTGGTCACCACTCAAAAACACAGCAGCACACAGGCTGCTATTAGGAAAACTAACTCCATCCAAACCAGACCCTGTACAGGCAGATAATAAGGGTCCATGGAGCTAACTCCTGAGACTGCCAGTCCAGTACTGATGGTACTGCATTCAACAAAACCTAATATTCGGCTTCCTCTCTGCTCAAAACATTCAGTCTTCATTAAAAGTTTGGGAAACTGAGGCAGAGAAATAAAGTAAGCTATCCAGGTCACTCCTAGAAGCAGAAGAAAAGATTAGCACTCGAGGCTGGTGCTTGTCTTGAACAACAGTCCTCCAGTCTTCACCTACCAACCACGTTTTCCTATTGCATCACTGCATAATCAAAGATCTTTGAATTCAGTTTCCTTCTACTACATTGTCAGGTTGCAAGCTGAGGTTCCAAGCATTGATGCTCTGTATTGTTACCTTATGGTACGGCACTGCTACAGAGAGAGGATAAGCGCAAAATACCTACAATCACATAAGCAGTAAGGGAGGGACTCTCAGACTTCCTTGGCACAATTAAAACCAGATAGTTTTGTTCTCACTGGCACAAGGGTCTCCTTTGGCAGGGAAGGGGGAGGCTACAGTGTTTTGGGGGGGGTTGGTAGGGCTTTGTTGTTTTGTGGGGTTTTTTTGCATAGCTTTGGTTGGCTCTTTAAAAGGCAGTAGTAGCTCTAGCCCTGAGTTTCCTGTTCTGCATCTGATTTTCTCAAGGCACAAGAAGTGACTTACCTGGAGATCACAAAGCTCAACAGCCAGGATTAGAAATGTATTTTCTATTTTATCTTCTGTACTTTCAAGCCAGTGCAAAATGTTGTCAAAAAGTTTACGACTAGTTGACATTAGAGCTTAAGAGATACAGTTATAGGAGCCCTAGAAACACCCCTCAATGTCACATGTATCTGTTCACAGCATGATAATAAATGTCTACGCAAGTAACAAATACAAAGCAAAAAAGGTTAACCTGTCTCCAATATCTTTTAATCAGTGAAATAAACCTAAAGGTATGAGTCAGATTTCAACAGCAGTTAACCTTTCCCCTAACACAATGCAAGGTCTCTTCGCAGAGACACTAAGCAGAAGATTTACTAAATGGTGTACTGGGGTTAACTCTGGAGAATGCCCGTCCATTGCCTGCTTACATAAAGCTTCCCAGGAGTCAGACTGGTACCCTCAGGCTTCTCTGGAAACACTGTTGATCCATAGAGCTAATCTCATTTCTTGGACCATGAAGTAAGATGTAATCTAAGGGTTACAGCTGATGGATGAGAAACACAATCACCAAGTTTGCTGAGTGGCTCCTACTTCCTAGGTCTATTTAGTACTTGGTGGCTTTTGGGCCTACAAGAGACTTAGTTAAACCATGCTACTCATCTGGCATGGACACCATGCCTGATGTCACCTTCCCCACTGCCTGCCTTCCACTGCCCCCAAGCAAATCCACATTGATCACCTTAGCATGTGTTTTGGTATAGCAGAGGTCTGGTAAAGCATTTGGGTTTCATAAAAAGCAGGAGAGCCAAAAAGCTGGTGAAACAACTTCTTCCTGGAATGCATCCCTGCAGGTCCCATAGGTCCATGTGGTCAAGAACACACATGTAGCAAGGTAACTTTTTATGCTAAGGCAAAGAAGACCATTACCTGTTTAGAGAGCTTTGGCTGTCAGCAGAATGAGTATTTTTTTTTTTTGGCTTTGGTGGTAAAAAAGAAAGCTACATAGGTCTGACGTCCTGCTCAGAGTACAGCTGCCAGGTGCTGGACTTCAAAACTGATGCCAAGTTGTTCAACTCTTTGAATTTTCAGAATCAAAGTGCAAGCAGTCCTGGAGTTTAGGCACAGTACAGGTGTGAACATGTTAAGCTTCCAGCTCTTGGGAGCTGCTGTCCCTTGTAAGCACTAGCCAGGGAATTACTACCACTTGCCTATCATCACCGGTATGTGAAAAGTAGGTGTGATATTTCCTAGTTCCATTAAATAAAAGGAGTCCAAGGTCATTACCCTTCTTTGTGAAATGAGTCCATTCCATTTGAAGTGCTTCCTTTTGTTTCCTGTGCAAGTGCTGACATGGAAACAATACCACTTCTCACCATGAAATGACAGCTTTCTCCAGCCTTTTCATAACAGAAGCCCTTGAAGTTCACACCAAGGGAGCTCGAGGAGGTTAGTAATCACTGCAGCACATGGAAAGCGTTTATAACCTGCCATCTTTTGTACATAAAGAGTCATACTGGTTTTGCCTCTAAAGCTGAGGGAGATTTACATGCACAGCTTTCTTTCAGTACTGAGGGAGGAGAAACTGAGGCAGTAAAATCCTGAAAGCTAGCAATTTATTCAAGAAGGGATGCTGAGAGCACTTGAAGGCTCAAAGTTTATGGTATTTTACCTATAGTTTTCAGCACAGGAAACAAAGGATAGGATTTTCATTAAACTGCAGCATTTTTAGAGACACAAACTTTTTTTCAAGTTACGCTGATAGTCCTGCAAGAGTTCTCTTCAAGAGTTGTTACTACACAAGAGCTGTGTGCACAGCTCTTGTTGATTCACTGCCTCTTACCTGTTGCTGTAGTGGGAGCTGCTCTGAAAGACAGGCTGGAAAAGACCTTCCAGTCTTCTATTCCTAGGACCCCTTCTGAAGTCTTCTGTCCTATTTTCCTTTGGCAGTCACCTCACGCCTACATTGTGATAGCACCTGATGTAACCCCTGGTTAATTACTTATCTCTGAAAACTGAAAAGTCATTTTGACCAAGTCTGTCTATGTTAAATGACTTTGGAAGACAGGTACTTTGTGACCTGGGTTTCCCTGCTCACATGTGTCACTGGGAGAATTCCAAACCTTTTCTTCAATACTTCACATCTTGGGCTACAAGTTACCTGAGAAGCAAAGCCAGGTAATATCCCTTTCCCTTTCTCAGAGCATTCTCTAATTTTAATTACCTCCTCCATTTCTTCACTAGCAGCACTTCATGGCAGTAGTAGTTGGGAAATTGGGAAATGGAAATATGACACAATTACTTTCAATTACCAAAAATATTACTTTTATGGAAGAAAAGTGAAAATTTTACTTATTCCAGTTCTGACACAGAGACACATAGTGAGATTATAGGGGAGTTTTCAGTGAGTCTCACCCATGGCCTTCAGAGAGGAGAAATAATCATGTTAACTGCCTTTCCTCCCAGCTTCACAGAAGTTTACATCCTTTAATCTCACACACTGAATCCTCTGTTTGCTTGGGCTTTGGAGATTCAACAACCCCCATACGCAGTTAGCACAAAGCAAGATTCCCCCGTTACTCACTGGTTCTACCCTGGCCACAGCCAAAAATGACTGTCCTGCCTCTGCATACACAAGATGTACACGGATCAGATACAAATTCAATCGTGCAACACAGCTCCACCCATGCTGTCTGCAGAAGACAAACTCATCCACAGCAATGAAAAGTGTGAAGGTAATTCAGTGTTTTCCACTTGATTCCACGCGATGTTCTGAGCATCCCTTGGCACATCCCTCCTTGAGCACTTGCCTCATCCCCAAAAAACTTGTTTTACTGAGTCTAAGTCTCCTTCTGGTATCCAAGGCTCTTCTACCTGTGTTTCCAGAGAGATTAATCACTCCTGTGCACACTGAACCTCTACAGGGCCCATCACATGAGCCCCAGTATCCCTCTAAAACATTTCAAGTTTGTTTTTTTGCCATCCCTTCTCTGAGTGTCTGACCACAAACAGCCCAATACCAGCTGCATGTCTCGCAGACAATATCCGTTGTTCAACCTGGAGTGACATGTCATTATTTTTATTTGAATGATTCTTCTCCTGTCCCGCAGTACACAAGGACCCCCAATGGTTTTGCATTCGAGGTCCATCTGGTGCATCTTGGCTGCATGTAGCAAGGTCTCAGCACCCGTGCCCACTGTGCAAGTCCTCCATTAGGTCAAGACATCACCATGTCCCAGCGCTGACTCATGGCTGTGCTCTCACAAGGGTTGATGACAAGCTCTTTGGTACTCTCATTAGTGTCCCCAATTGTCTCAGTGTCCAAACAGAAGCGTGAAGCTATGTGTTCAATGTGTGACCCAACTTTAGTCCATCGCTGAGGAGAGACACACACAAGAGGAGAAACAGGGGTGAAGAAGTTTTCTCCTAATTATGCTTTTACTATAATTGTTCCAGCATCAAGAGGACTGTTGCTACTAAGCCTCTGTGGCCTGATGCTGGGAAGTAGAGAGTCCCCAAACCCAAACCAAGCAGAGCACATGCCGAGCATTTCTCCTGTCAGAAGCACACTCATTTAAGCTCAGCCTCTGCTTGGTTCCTAGAAGATAATATATTACTAACAGCTTTTTTCCCCAGGTCACTGGTTCAAATGCCAGCTTGATGATTAACTGCAGAGAAATGTTAGCATCTGCTGGCTGACTGGCAGCCCATGTGAACTAAATTGCCAGTTCTGGTTTGACTTCTGCAGTTAAGTATCCAGATCACCACCCGCACTAATAGACATCCTTATCAACACACTCATTTAAGAGGCAAAGGGCTGAACAGACCAGAGCCTGTACTCCTAGATAGACTGGGCTTCCCAAATGAATTCAGAGGACATGGGCGGTCTGATGTCCAGCAACACCCTGCTGAAAGAAAGGGAACTTCAAAGAAAATGGGGACCAATGAAAGGGCTCACCTGCTTGTTGTCATCTTCTTTGCAAGGTGACAGCAGGACCTGGGAACCAGGGAAAAGGGTGTACACAGACAAGCACAATTGCTGCTGGTGGACTTGGTGGTTGTATGTGTATGTCCACTCCTGCAAAGAGGAAAAAAAAGAAAGAGTTGATTCTTAGTATTCTACCTGAAAAGCAAACACTTTGGCTTGGATCCTTCCCCGCTCTGAAACCAAGCACAAACCTCACTGACTTCTAGAGGCACCAGGGCAGGTCACTTGGATGTTTCAAGCCTCCCCAAAACTGCAGCTCTCACTGGGGGACTGAATATCTCTTTATCAGCTCCTCAGCACAGGAAATAAACTGTTGAAAGAGCAGGAACTCTTTGTCCTGTGTAAAGCTTGCCATAGAATCATGTAGCCTCAAGTGCTACATCTACTCATTTTTTAAACACCTCCAGGGATGGTGACTCCACTACCTCCCTGGGCAGCCTGTTCCATTGCCCAACCACTCTCTCAGTAAAGAATTTCTTTCTAATATCCAGTCTAAACCTCCCCTGATGCAACTTGAGGCCATTTCCTCTTGTCTTATCATTAGTAATTTGGGAGAAGAGACTGACACCAGCCTCACTACAACCTCCTTTTAGGTAGCTGTAGAGAGCAATAAGGTCACCTCTCAGTCTCCTCTTCTCTAGACTAAACAACCCCAGTTTCCTCAGTTCCCCACAGCTGTACAACAGAGGCTCTATGGGATTGTCCTCTTTTTCACCCATGGATGCTTTACTTGGGGGAAAAAGAAAAGTAGCTGATAGTTTGACCAGGATTTCCAAATGTGCTGGATAAAGCATCATGCATGTACAGGTACACTGCTTAACCCAGGAGTATTTCACAGAAGTTTACTCCAACATTTACTCCGGTTCAACATTTTCCATCATTCACCTGGGCTCATACTACCCAACAGCACCTTCTGAAGGATGTCAGCCTGACCAGATAAGGGATGTCTCCCTTCTGTTTGTGTGTGTACACAAGCAGACAAGAGCTGCTTTGGCTTATGGGAAACTGCAAACCATGCTTTTACATAACCCCGGATCATGACTTCTGGAACAAGTTTTTTTGCTTATAATTTTGTGTGATTAACTTTAAAATTAGAAAGAGCAGGGCTGGATGGGGTTTCTAAGGACCTTTAAACCAGGGTGCAAAGCTCCTGCTGTGTAAATGGCTCTGAGACGACAGTCAGGCGAGCAGCAGTGGAAGTAAATGGAAAGCATGCTGCTGAGCCATGGCACGGCAGGTGAGCAGGACTGAAGGACAAACAGCAGGCTGGCTTCACTAGAAGAGGGCAATAACCACACTGGAGAGAGCAAGGCCAAGGGGCAAGACGGTTTCCACAAGAGGCACTAAGAGGCAAGGCAAATGCTTTGATAGGGTACAGGCTATGAGAACTGGGAAAGGTGCTACGAAAGAAAAGGTGCAGAGAGAAAGCAAAACAGTTGAGAGCTCAGATATGGAGGAGTCGGAGCTCTGGGAGGAGTGAAGTGAGCAGGGTGTTGGCAATGGAGGGTAAGGCAGCGCTCAAACATATGGCAGTTAGTCTGGGTCTGGAAAAATGAAGTATAAAAGGTGCTCCTGGGAGACTGCAACCTTTTCTGAGCAATGCAGGGGGAAGTGAAGAATGGCTACCCTGATCTCAGAGCTGGGATGCCTGCAGCTCCCCCTGACTTTGAATGGTGGAAGCTTTGGATTGCATTAGCATGAGTTATTAGAGCAGGGAAGCTCTTCCACCCCTTTGGTATTTGTCACCGTCAGCAGCTCTAACTCCTCTCCCCATCTTCAAAACAGACAGCTACAGGCATTTAATTCCTGGGAACATAAATCCCATTTCATTCTGGTTCTTAGCCACCTGGAAGGGAAAACACACTTTTACACTGCAGACCCAGATCCACAAGGACTTCACACTGTGATCCTCACACCCCACACTTCTCAGCCTACTACTCCCCACCAGCTAATGGCAATCAAACTTGGCTTTCTAAACAGCCTGCCCACAGGCTTCTCAGCAAGAGCTGCCCAGGATTTCGGCACATAACAAGTATTCATTTTCAAAGCCACAGTCTGCTCCTAAAGGGCTTGCTGGCAACTACTTCTTCTTTGTCAGATGGAACAGAGTTTACCTGATCCTACAGTGAACACATTCCAGACATCCCAAGCATGCGTGCTGTCAGCTGCTGTGTAAACCACCAGCCTGGGAAATCAGGTGCCAAATTAGTCCTGCATCTGTGAAGAACCAAGCCCTGTGGGGCAAGCTCTGACACCTGTTCTTGGCGCCCGTGCTGCTACAAGCTGATTTGAAAACCTGCTTTACATTTTTAACCAATTACTCATCATTTTAGCTCAGGACAGGGCTTGAGATGCACCCAGGAGGCTCCTCGGCAGCAGCAAGTTAATCCTGTAACTTGCACATATGTTGAAGTCCCCAACCAACTTGGGCCATGGGACTCTTTTTTTTTTTTTTTGCTTTGACTTCTTAACCTCCTTGCTTCACTGAGGTACCTCATGGATGACTGCTCTTCCCAGAGGTTCTCCATGCTCTTTTTCCAAGCCAGGCTCTGTTCAAGCCTTCCCAATATTCACATCATCTTAAAACACGAACATTCTCGCATTCAGCAAAGCGCCACGAGATGGACATGGTGAAGGTTGTAACCATCTCTCCTAAACTGCTGTTCATCATAAGAAGTGAGGCCTTCAAAGACAGATATATGCATCAGTTTGAAGTCTGACATTGGATCCTTCCCTCTTGCCCCCAGGCTGCCCTGCTACTGTCTTTATCTAAACTGACAGGTTTTCACATGGCTCTTTTGTTTTGGCAGAAGCCCTTTTTATGGAAGCCAGTCCTGTTGAAAACATGTTATCCAGTTCTTATCATGTCTTGTCTATTTTCAGTCGTAGATGAAAACCAGATAAAATAATGCAGAAAATGAAGAAATTTGGAGCGGGGATTGGGGGGGGGAAGTCACCAGAAACCACAGATTCCATGAAAAGCTTTGAGTTAAAATACAGGCGAATGACCATGGAAATTTTTATCTTCCTCTATCTCTTCCGTTATTTCTATCAATTGGGATGAAAACTCCTGCTTTTTTGCCCTATGAGAAACTACTTTATCTTCTAAACCCTGGCATAAAGAGCATTCACGAGGCCAGCACAGCAGCAACAACAGCAAAGCTTTGCACCCCAGAGGCTGTGGTGGATGGGTACTCCTAAGAAGAAAGGCCTTCAAGGAGTTAATGTGGCTTCAGGGTTGCAGATTGGCCTGAAGACATGCCAATGAGGTTCAGAGCCGACCTTGGTGCCAAGGAAAAACAGAGCTACAAGGTAAAACTGAGATCAAGATTTCCTGCCTTTTATAAGACAAAGTGGTGGTGGAGTAAGAAGAGGGCAGACTGAGAGAACAGAACTACCAGCTGCACACCACAACCATGAATCCCTTTCCTCTGAAGCCTTGGATAACATTAACCCCCATTTGAGTCTAGGAAATATTTTTCAAGGCTTTAGCATCATTTGATCAGGCACCTGTCACTGTTACTCAACATCATTGTGAAATGAGGAATTTATTTTTAAATGTGACCTTTGGCTTGGCATAGCCTGGCTGGCAGAAGGAGAAAGGACCCCTCAGCCTAGCAAGGAGCAGCTCTGTGGGAGCCCAGTGTTATGTGACAGAGCTATACATGCTCTGCTGTCAAAGAAGAGGTCAGCTGTACCCTAAAGCTGGGGTAGCAGCTAGAGAAAAACGTTTCTGAAGAAGCCAGGAACAACATCAGACCTCAATTATCTTTTTAAAATCACAGGGAAGGATTTCCCAAGGCATGGGACTGCATGGGTTACCCAAGGATACCAAAATGCTTCACTCATCAAAAGGCCCTTGGATGAAAACAGCACTTACACATCTCAGGAGAGGGAAACCAAAGTACAAAAGGTGCCCACGGCAGCCTGGGTGCAGAGGTGACACTACTGCCAGTCAGTCCCTCTGCTCTGCTGGCTCAGTTCAGCTCCTGCAGCTCCAGCCAGCTTACAGCTGTGGCAGGATGTGCCCGTGGAGAAGAATGAAGACTTTTGAGGGGAGGAAGGTCAGAAGAGAATTCTTATGGTTGAGATGTCTCAGGAGGGGCACCGTCAGGTTAGTTTGGATAGTTGCTAAATGTTCTCCAAAGTACAGACCTAGTCGGCCCACAGAGGTCCTTGAGCCAACTGAGGTGAGCTTCATTGCTGCATCAGGCAGATCATCACATTGCATTTCCTTCACAATGAGAGTCAAGGACATGCCACCCAAATGCAATGGCAGCCAGTCAGCTCCAAGGCCCGGATATTTTGGGATGCAGGTCAGGGAAACAGATGCTGTAACCTCCCCCCTGTTTTCTCACTTGTCTAGGAGACGACTAACCTTACACTCATCTTGCAGCTACTGCTTACATGTGTGCGAGTACCTAGGCTGAAGCATCTTCTGTTTTTTTTATCTGATGTCAGGTTTCGTGGAACTGCTAATGATTAATGGTTTATTAAATAAATCCCTGAGTCAGGTGCCTATTCCAGAGATCAACTGACACTTAGTTTGAAAAGAAAACCAATCACTCATACCTTCATCTGACAGAGCAGGGCAAAACTGTGATCAATTATTTTCCCTCAGATTAAGTCTTCTTGTGAAAAACTAAACTGGTAAGTTCATTTAGCAAATGAGATATAACAAGACATAGAGCATCAAGGCTCTTGTGGGCAGAGGCCCAGGCAGAGGCCGCTGTGCCCAGAGGATGGGCAGCATTGCCTAAATATCTCCGACAGTCACCAAAGCTAGAGCAGGTCCCTCTGAGAGCCACCCCAGGGAACAGATCCTGTCCTGACTGCTACCAGACCTTTTGGAGAGGGAAAGGCCAAGCAGATCCCAGGAGAAGACAGAGCCCTCCTACACAAAGATGAGAGGTCTTCCTGTGCATCAGTGCCCCTTTCAGTAATTCAGGACAAACACCAGACACCACCAGGGAGGGTTTCTGAGATCTTCTAGAGGTGTAAATCTAACTTCATCACCAAGTACTCTTCTCAATTTACCCAAGTTACATACGTGACCAGAGAGCTCACAACATCTTTCCCCTGCACTACAGATAAGAAAAACTAAAATAAAGAGCAATTGGTTGCCATCTGACAGCTCCTGTTCTTCCCTCCTCAAACCATGGTGATGTTTGATCTTCTCACACCTAGGCCCAGGATTTAATGCATCTAATGCTGGTAAAGAGCTTGGGGAACCTAGTAAAGAGTCAGATACAATCAAGCAACCAAATTAATGCTTCTAACACTGATAATCAAGGATCTGGATGGCCAGGATATTTCCACAGTACTTACTGAATGTCAGGAAAGTACAGCTTTGATTTAACTGGGCCTGTTTTTCAAATAATGAAGCTTAGGATAAACAAGACGTGGCTTCAGCATGTTAAAAGTGAAGATTATTGCTCTATTTTGGTACAGCAAATACAAAACTAAGTATCATTCAGGACTGCTGCATAATCTATCCCACACAGCCTGGTGACTATATCCCCCATGTCACCCACGAGTTCAGGTGGTCTTGTAACAACTGTGTAATTAAAATATAAGTTTCTATTCACAATAAAAATTGAAATATACTGCTTTCATCTAAAATATTCTCTATGGGTACAAAAAACAGAGAACTATCCTAGAAAGACAGAGGAAGATAAGAGGAAAATGTTTTTCTCTATTCCTGCCTGTGTTTTGAGTGCAGTTATTCAGCAATCTGTAGTGCATTTTTCTGTTCCTCTGCACAGTTAGTCCTGGATGCACACAAGAAATGGAGATGCCATCCAGTGGGAATTGTTGACCTATTGCAAACTGCTTCAGAAACCGAATAGGAAGACAAAAAGCTTGTGGCATGAAAAATTCCCAAAATTTACTCCACAGAAATGTCAAAACAGAATGTGTTTGATGGGAATGAAACAATCCAACTTGTTGGCGTGTCATTTCTCATTTTAAAATATCACTTCAAATTGATAATTCAGAAAGACCAATGCCATTTAATTTTGAAACAGTAGCTTGCAACAGCATTTTCCATTATGATTTTCCCAGATTTTTTAAAAACATCCAATTCATTGAAAGTTGCAATTGTCATTAAACACATTATTTCCTGCACCAGAGCTGCCCCTGCAAAACACGATGATCTGCTCTCATCAGCTTGCTTCTCTTGCTGCTTGCGTAAAAAGTCCATGTAGCAGTTAAAAAGGATTCTAAAACCTGGAAACCACTTAAACCATAAGAAGTGTAACTATGCAGTTCTTTCAGTTATATTCACTGTATTTTTTGAACTGACTAGAATTCAAATAGCCACAGTTTTATTTTACCAGACTGTGGAGCAGATACTACTTTCTTGACTAAAGGCAGGCATGCAACTGCACGCAAAAGACACGTACATAATGACATGCTTTATTTGCACATACAAACTAGGGACATTTTCAGCAGCATCTCCAGGCTGGGCCTTTTATATACACAGCTGCCTGGTTTGAATGTGTAGCCATAAAGGTTAAGGATGTACAATCAAGTGGAAGCAAGAACAGCATTGCCTGTTCAATTATTTCACAGCACCCCAAAGAAGTAAGTGATTGTTATTCTCCCTGTTTTATAGATGGGCACAGTGAGAGAACTTCCTAACATGCCCAAAATCACAAAGGCAGCCTGAAGCAAAGGCAGGTTTTGAAGCCGAGTCTTCAGGGTTTTGCTCCAGCGACTCTGTTGTGCCTGGTCTTTCCTCTAACATTTCACAGAATATGCTTTTGAGAACTCTGATTTATACGGCTTTTTCTCGTCCCAGTGAGAATGAAGAAAACGAGATCTCCTCATTAAATTCTCACTAGTTTAATGGGCAATCTAATATTGAGAGAATGAAGGCTATGAAGTTCTAAATACCATTGCGATTCAGTGCATTTTGAAAGAAATAAGGCTGAAAAATGAGATGAAATTATAGTTCTTTTTGTCTTTCTCTGATCTCTGCAGATGAATGGTGCGTGGCATTCCTGAGCAGCAGCAAGTGCTCAGCGCAGGCTTGCATAGAGGTAAGCAGTCCACCCTGAACTATGTCTCCTGCACCAGTCTCTGCTGCTGCCCAGGGCCTCCACTGAGGACCTACCAAGGTTTAACTACATGCTACCTTAGGAAAGAGGCTGGCAGAATGGGTAATCCATCAACAGAGCTTTAGTAAACTTAGGAAATCACCTTGAACCTGGCCCGGACACTTCTGTCCAGCTGGCAACGCAGGGATAGGCAACACATCTTACCTGTGCTGTTGCTGCTGTGCCTTTGCTGCTGTTGCAAGGATTTAAGCTCAGGACAGGAAACTCTTGGCTTTCAGATCTGTGAGACTCCAAGCAGCTCTGCCTTTGCCTGATCACCCCAGTCTGATAGAGCGATTCCTCGGGAATCCTGCGGGAACAGCACGAAAACAACATCCCTACAAACCCAGGCACACAAAGTACTCACAGGGAGGCTCAGTGGGGGTAAAGGGGTTGCAGTCGCACCATTTCACCTTCAGAAAATGAGAGTGATAAGATTTATTACAGTAGTGAACCAGTGAGCGCAGTACGTGGACAGGGATGCTGCAGAAGCAGCACTCAAGAGATGGATGGATGGCCTTTCAAAGAGGAAAAAAATTAGTAACACTGCACCAAGGAATAGACTGTGAGCAGGCTGAAGGTCAGCATTCAGCTTACAGGAGTGAGGAACTTTACAGCAAACTGCCACAGAGCCCTGGCATTCCCTTGTGAATGCTGCCGTTCAATGCCACATGTGGCAAAAAAAAAAGAAAGAAAACAGCTATAAATCATTTTCAGACTGTGATTCTGCACTCAGCCATTGCACCGGTCAGTCCCTGGAGGTATCTCCAAAACCTTTGCACCCTTCCTGAGTATGGCTCCTGATACAGACTGCAGGAATGGATGTTATATTTTCTGGAATAATTTTGGTGACTAAAAGGGATTTGTGCAAAAGCAACTGTAGAACTGCATATTAAACAAAGCATTAGGCTAGGAGTAAGGCAGAGCCACCTGAAAACAGGTCGTGAATGCCTAGAGAGGATGGTTTCACAACAGAGAGGTCTTGGGTATCACAGAACAGGGTGAAAGGAATGGAAATTAGGTGCTTGTTTTGTTAGCAAGAGTCAGTAAGGACTGAAAGAACCCATGAGAGGCTACAGTGGATTTTCCAGGTTAGGATACTTTTGAAAGGAAAACCATCTATGTCCCTATACCACCTGCCCCTCAACATGGGCAGGAGGATAACTGAGGAAGCCCCAAGAGCTAAGTAACTGGTGCTTTACCCCTCATCAGCCCTGCAGCAAAGAGTCACAGAGTCTATAAGACTGCTTAGAGAAAACAGGATCACAAATGAATCATGTCACGCTATGAACAAGCTATGTTTAAAGCCAGCACAAAATCTACTGTGCCCTTCTGGGAAGCCCAAGGGAGGGAGTGCTTGTGTCTCTGGGGCAGGGGGAGGTATGGGGACTGCAGGTGTAGAGGAAAGCTCTGTGGGGCAGGAGGGATGGGGCATCCTGCTGGCCTGCTAGAGACAGATGGAGGTTGCACATGCATACCGAAGTTCAGGATAAACATTTTCCAGGTACCACTTGAAGCCGTGGCATTTCAAGCTCTTCCTCAGCTCCACTCGGCTCTGGACACTGTAGGGAGAAAAAGGACATCAAAGAGATACAATGGAAATCATGAATATGAAACCAGACACACAAAAATGGGAGGCTGAGAGAAATCCAACACATATGCACAGACAGCAAACACAAGAGCATCAGTAGCTCTGTTTTCTGCTCTCTCCTGCAGGAGCTTAGGCAGTTGTTTTGATGTCTCTTGGAAGTCTCACTTGGAAAGAAAGCATGATGTCAGGTTGCCCAGAGAGGTGGTGGAAGCCCCATCCTTGGAAGTTTTTAAGCCCAGGCTGAATGGGGCTCTGAGCAACCTGCTCTAGTGGGAGGTGTCCCTGCCCATGGCAGGGGGGTTGGAACTAGATGACCTTTAATGTCCCTTCCAACCCTGACAATTCCATGATTCTATGAGACCATACATAGTAGTGAAAATGTTGTGCTTCTGTTGTATGTAAATATTTATCTAACTTCTGTGTAAACAGTCTTAACAAGGTGAGTTTCTGGGTTCCCCTCAAGGGTCAGTGAGAATGGCTGTCATGCAGCTTTTTCATTAGCTTTAGTAGTTGCTCTTCCACTGATCAAATTGTATGAGGCAAATAGGTCAATGAAACTGCTTGGTAAGCACTCTTTGTCTGACCTACTACATCTATTATGTAAGGCTGTATTGACATGGTTCTCCTAAATCACCTGTTAGGAATGTATTAACGGTTTTGGCAGAGCTTCTGGTACCTTTCATCCTGGTGGGACAGAATGAACCATTTCGCCTGTATGGGAAGGGCAGGAAGAGGAGCTTGCTAGAAAAAGATTTTTATTTTCAGTGAAACAAGAGCTGAAAAATCACTATATTGATGCTCAGATCTGGACAGAATCATTGGCCAAAACTGAAAAAAAGTGAGAAAGAAAAAAATATTAAAAAAACTCACAACATCCGAAAGAACTGAGAATTTGGTGCAGATGTGAAACAGACTGTTCAAATACCTTGCCTAACTTGGAAAAAAAAAATAAATCTAAACCTAGATATATGAAGGCTACCTTAGTTAGCTTATTAAAGAGTAGCTACTGCACACTGTCCAATGGGAGTCTCAAGGTGAATTTCTTTCTAATAATTTTCTAAACTGTAGGGTAGATGAACGCAAATTTTTGACTGAATTTTTAATTCCTTCTGCAGAAACATATTCTTGACCTCAGAAAATTGCTCGTTTGAATGCACATGCTGACAGTAAATATGATAAGTTACAGAAAGTCTGAATTTATTTACCTATCTGTCTTAGGTTTTTCCTACGTAAATGGTTATCGCTATCATTTTGATGTATCATGTTGTTTGATGGAAATAACAGCTGACATAGACAGTTGGAATTTCCTTTTCTTCTTACAGTACTTTCGGGGAAGAAGGGAAGAAAATAAAAAGGTAGTTGCGATTACTTAAATCTTTCCTTTTACAAATGTGGTAGACAGTCAGCAATGCTGATGTGATTCATTACTTACCTATAATGTTAATTATACATTATTAGCTGTTTCACAGTATGATAGCTGGCAATTGGTGCTATGATTCATAAAGTGCTATTGTTAAGCAAATCTGTAAATCTGTTTGATTTAGGTTAAAAGAGAGGGCGATAGGTCATAAGAAGTGAAAAAAA
This sequence comes from Actenoides lindsayi, assembly GCA_025331215.1. NCBI lineage: Eukaryota > Metazoa > Chordata > Aves > Coraciiformes > Alcedinidae > Actenoides > Actenoides lindsayi. Next base: position 72,162 of record WTSP01016060.1, read on the forward strand.
AAAGGGGGGGGGATAAAGAAAAGACCGACATAATTTGCGGTTCTATTTTTATATGAACAACAAGGTTTACAGTGAAGAGCTGTTGGATACAGTTTCGGTGAGCAAGGATTTTGCAGAGAGATTAGATCAGTTACAAATTGCTAAATCTGATGACTTAGATAAAAATTTAACCAGAGGCTTTGAAAGAGGTAGAACATGTTTCTGTGGAGAACTGATTGCCCCGTACTTCCGAGATAGAGCTAATCACAGAAGGCCGCACTGACTGTACCAGCAGTAAAAACTGAACAGGGAAGAAGTCATTCATTTGAGAATGGAGATCACTTTCTCATGTAACAGTCTAAAACCTATACTTCACTCTGCAAAGGTGCCCTATAATTTGGGGAACTCCCAGAAGCCAGTCCCACAAGTGTGCAATAACGTGCTCCCTTCCAAAGTAGCTCTATAAGATCTGTGTTAGTAGCTGAATATATTGAATAAAACAATTGTTTCCTGGTCTTTGTAAGATTCCAAAGCCTTTTCCAGTTTCCACAAAAAATCCACCAACCTTAACCAAGCATTTAAAAACCTAAGGAGAACAGATTTACCCTGAGATAACAACAAATACTCTAAAGGTTAAACATTCATTCCAGACTGGTTCCTATCTGCACTTCATCTGAGTTAGGAAGGGGAACTGAACCTTCGTCTTCCTTGCTCCAGCAAGCAGTGACTCTTTCAGAGTGGACCTCATCTGTCCACTTACGTAAGTCAAAAGTGAGTTACAGATCCGAATTTCTGTTTCACAATAAGGGAACTGACCATACATGCACATGTCACAAACAGATTTCAATTTTCAGGAGTAGGTAATGCCTGAGTAGAAATCTTTATTTTTTTTATATTTTTTTTAAAAGGCAACTAGAAAAAAATTTAAAAATCAAAATAGTAAAGCACTTCAAACAAAGAGTTTTTCTTTATTAATTTTAATATCCCTTTAACTTCTAGGGGAAGGAGATAAGATTCACGTCATATCATCCTGTTCTCAAAAGGGTTTATGTCTTCTGAAGAGATAATGCTCCAAAGGAATAACACAAATGCCACCTACCACATAGTTCTCTCACCCATTTCCTCATATACTCAGCTCTTCCAAGCAGCAACAAACCTTATTCTAATTAATTCAGAGAAATACAGAAAGAGAAGTGTCATGTTTTCAGAACTTCAATTGCATTAAAATATGTGACCTAGAAATATTTCATGGAAACCTTTAAGATCATTTGTTGGTATGTCTGTCTTATTTCTTAAGGCAAAGGTTTTGTGGGACAAAGCTAGGCCTGGGAGCTAGGAGTTCCTGAGTACTGTCTCCATCCAGCACTGGCTTGACTGTCTATTGCCTACATATCACCATGATTGGGTGATTTATTTATAAAACATAGATTAGATTAGCTCAAACAAGATTAAATTAGATAGAACAAGTCACTTAAACTCTCACTGTCTATTTCCTCATCTGTAAAACAGCGATATCTATATTTACCTATTACACATGGTGACTGTGAGGATTACTTAATCTCCCTAAAGAATTATCATGATTATCATTAATCTGGAACACACGAAACAAGGAAACAAGTCCCGATAAGGAAACAAGCTTGTGAATCAACTGAGGAGGAGTAAAGGTACCAAAGCAATTCTTCTGCTTATATGATAGTTAAGGATTCATGATAAAGGTTTTGAGATGGCTTCATTTTACATTAGACATCTAAAAATGTGATGTTTAATATAATATAGTTGTCTAAATTCTCCCTGTAGTCCAAATGCATGGAGACAGACATTGTGCATTAAATCAGTCCATCACCTTATGATTCTGGGATGAATCACCCTATGGATTCTCTTCTTTATCTGTATCCTAGAGAACTAAAACCGGATTTTAGATAGTTAACATTATGTGAGACCAAAGTGAAGGATTAAGTAACTCGCTTGAAAGATTACAAACACGTCATGTTCTGCCCTCACTGGAGAAGAGTAAGATAAATTGAAAAAAAGACCAATGCCTGCCTATTCCCAAATGCTTGTCTCCACTTTGTTGCATCCTAAAAAATTACCATCCTTTTTGAATAGTCAACAAGCCTACACAACAGTTTTAGGAAATATAATTTGAAATTTTTATTAATTAAGATACAAAAAAGTATGACAGTATTGCCAAGTATCACAGCATGGTTAAGTATTTTGTATAAGGAGCCCCTGTATTTGGGGCAGGGGGAACAGCGGGGAAGTGTATAGGTTAAATTTGTAGTTCCTAGCTGATCTTTTGAGAAGGGGCAGGACTTCTCCCTAGAAAAAGTGCCTCCATTTTGGAGTCTTTAACACAACAGGTCTTTAGGACTCATTTCTTCCCCCTGGAATGTCTTTGCCACTCCATGATGTAGTGACAGACATGAAGTGTGTCTGGGATGAGCCTCGTTGCATAGGTTAAATCAGAGTAGGGTGAAGGTTAGTGTCACATATATTATAATTACATCAGTGCCTTGTTGCTCGTGCATACTTTATTTTCACACACATGTAAAGTTATAATATTGTCAGTAGTGCTTCTACATCACATGGTTCCAGGTTTGCCTAAAAGCAAAAAGATATTTCTCCTCCAGAATACATTAACAAAACCTGATCAGGCAGGAACTGTCCTGACAGCATGTTTTTTGTCCAAGTTGGGGGTGAGAAGTGAGAAATACCTTCTTAGCACTGCAAGAGAGTGGGCTGAAAACAGTGAATATAAGCACGTGGGAACAGGCTAAGACTTACCACCTCTTAACAAGGCTCAGCTGCAGAAAGGTTTTTAGGTTAGATCTAAAGCTTTTCTGAGTCAAGAGGAAAGCTGCTATTGATGTAAATCAAAATACGTGGGTGAAGATTATTGGAAAGTTCCTTATGAAGGAAAAAAAATGCTAAAAGCCTACAAATATAGAAATGTGCAGTAAGAAGCAGTTTAAATACTACTGTTTCTTCTTAAGAACAATGACAAAAAGAGCAATAGGATTGAGCAGACTTTTAGAAGTTTTAGAAGTCAAAAAATGGCTTTAATTTGTTATAATCTTAGAATAGGAGAAAAAAAAAAAACCCTTTCTAATCCTAAACTATCTCTTTGTTTTTGTTTGAAAAAGGAAAACTATTTCAGATAAAATAGAAAGCACCCTGAAAAGCCATCTGGAGCTCGAAATTGATCCAGACTACCTGTGAGATCTGCAAAGAAGGGTCTGTCTTCACTTGTGTCTTGTACTGAACTAAGTATATTGTCAGCACTTAATAAATAAAGTTAATAGGAATATTTCTTTTCACACACCTCTTCACTTCTTGGTGCTGGCTGGGACTGGAAAGAGCAGAGCATGCCCAAATGGAAACAGAGAGCACTAAAAATTACTTTTTAAAAACAAAAAACAAAATCAAACCAAACAAACCAGGGCTGTGCTGAAGTTTTCAGTCTTTCAGTCCAACTTCAAAAACTCACTAGTTTAGATAGTTCAGATAAAGTATGAATCCAGATGTTTCTGTGTTTATCTCAAGCAATACTGAGTCCAAAATTTTATTTAAAAAAAAAAAAAAAAAAGGTTAGGCTCCTAAATCTTATTAACATGCAGCTTTTTTTGACCTTAATGAGATGTTCAAGGTACTTAACACTTTTGAAAATCAAGCCACAATTCAGCAAAGCATTTCAACATGTGTTGAACATTAAACACATATTTAATCAGATTAAAGCCTATACTTAAGCACATTCCTGAAACAGGATCAATTTAAACATGTGCTTATGATCTTTGCTAAATAAGGTTCTCACTTAAGTTTCTAAATAAGGGTTTGGGAGTATAAATAAAGTTTTTTATTTTATAAACTCTTCAGTCTATTTTGAATAAAATAAAAATTTAAGTAAAAGGGAAGACAATTATTTTGCTAATCACATTCATCAGTGCTTGACAGCTAGGTAACTAAACCAGACAATTAGAAATGTGAGTTATTTAAGGAGAAGTAAAAATACACATTGTTGAAAAATATAGATCTTTCATATGTGGTCCAATTTTGATTCCTTAGAGGTGTTTTATGTCAGACTTTGACCCAATATTATCCAAAATTAGAGATGCAAATGAAATGTCACTGCTTTCTGTAATGTTATCTGTAACATTTCTATTATAATATTGGCACAAGGAACAAAAAGGATTTTTTCCCCTCTTTCTTTAACTTTTCTTCTTCTAGTTTTTTCTTTTTCTTTGCTTAATTTTTGTCTTGTTCTTTTAACAGAACAAGCTACGTTCTGTCCCTTTCTGTTAACACCCCTGCATACGTTTGAGTTTCCATCAACCACACATCAATCTACTAGTTGTGCAATTACATGTGTTAAGACAAAAGCAGCGTTGAATGCCACCATTCTGATTAGGGTAATAGTGACTCACTGGGACAGCAGCAATTCAGAGCGTGTCTATGCACACATTTACATGGATGTAACTCAGCCAAAGCAGCACAGAGACACATAAATAAGAATGAACAAGGAGAGTGAATTTGCAGCTTGTTAGCAGTTACACTCACACCATCAGGCTGGATAGCAACCTTCTCCCCTCCATCCATTCTGTCATTCCTGTAAGGCAAAGGACAGCAGCCCAATCCCTGCAATAGTCACCCAAATATCTTCCTTCTTTCTCCAGTTCACATTGGACATACACCAGTTCGTTACTGCTTCACGGCATTTAACATCTGCATGTTTTCATTCTGTGTTAAAAAGGGCAATAATTGGAGGCAGATTATCTTTTGATGAAAATTAAGGTTTATGGAGAGGAGGGGCTGAGGGGTAAGTGCATTAACAGGTACTGCTTAATAATTTCCGAGCTATAAATTAATTTTCTGACTTATACCACAATAAATTGTGTGCATATTCATAGCCTTGGTTAAACTGGAGCAAATCCCTATGTGGACACACTAATTTCAGTTTTAGGGTGGCTTATCTCAGTTTATCATAAACTTGTTCCAAATCAGATTATGCCAAAGTGAAATAAGATTAATGTAAAATTGAAATAAAAGGATTAGGATAAGTGAAATTGGTGTAAAATCACACCTTTATTTAAGCCAATACAAGTCTGTATGCAGATAAAACCCTAGGCCATGTGTGTTTATTTTAAACTGAGTGTTAGAGAAAATAGAAAAAGACAATGAATGAGGTAAATATTTCCAAGCCCTCTTGAGAGGATATTACTTGTTAACAAAGAGTTAAAAATAATGCAATTTGAAAAGAGCTATTTTAAAATTGCCTAATCTCCATGGTTCAGAGCCTCTCCCATTCAGCCACATTAGACATCAAGACCCTGCAGGCACTTAATAATACTTTTATATAGTAGCACTTTACATCTTCACTCTGCTGTAAAAGCATTAACTAATTAATCTTCACAACAACCGTCTGAGGTTGAAAAGTAAGGACTAATATCCCTTTCTTAAAGATAGAGAAGATAAAATACCAGGCATGTCAAGGGCCCCTGTTCCTGAGTATTATGTGCTTTGCTTCGCGAGTAAGAAGGCCTCTGACACCAAATATTGTGGGATAAAGTTGGACAACCAGAGCTGGAGCCTCCCTCCCTCCCGTATGACAGGCTGCTGTTGAGAATTTGGCTTCAGGAGAATTATATTGCAGACTCCAAGCCAGGAAGGCCTTTAAGCTTATGCTTAACATGAAATGCAAATAGCATGGGGAAGCCAATAGTATCCTGTGAAAAATATGTATGTAGTTCAGAGCTTTGGTGGCTCAAGTCCATAGGGATAGATTTCTAAAGAGGCTTAAGCACCTAAGTCCAACTGGGAAGATGACAAGTCAAAATTCCAGGCTCCCAGGCCTTGATTTCCAGAGCCTGACTAGAGACTCAGAAGATCCTGGTTCACATTTTAATTTGCAGAATTTGGACCTTATGGCCTCACATGGAGGAAGGAGGTATTCATGGAGACCAGGCCCTCTAAGGTGGTGGAGATGTTCTTGATCCTGCCATGAACCACCCTCTGGTGCAAAGTAGTCAGTCACTCAGCCTGCCCCACACATCCTCTGAAACGTGCAGTCTCATAAAATGATGAATTTTCTTAAACTAGTGGGTAGCATTTCTTTATTTCTCTATCAAAATGTTTCTCTGAGCTCCCTGAAAGGGCTCATTTCCCTGCGTGTTTTTGTTTAATTTAAAGGAACAGGGCATTCTCACCACCAGACTGCACCTGTCTCAAACTTCCACAGACAATGCTCCATAACCACAGCTTCATGAGGTTTCCTTAGCTCAGCTTTAAAGCTAGGCAGATCAAATCTCTGAGCTATTACAACAGATAAACCTTTCTGACCTTTGGTCACCTAAATGCTAAGTGTTTAGTCAAAACCACCTGGTTATGGTTCCTTTCTTGTCCTTTGAGTCATATGGCACCTCCAAGACAATTAAGCCCAACTGAAGTCACCATCTAGACATAGAGTAAGATGCCTCTCACTCTCTTTCACACCCATAGAGGCACTTTGGATGGCTAGTTTTGGCTAAATATCCAAGTTTAAGATTGCTAAAATTATATCAGGCAAATGCAGTTGTGAGTTATACTTCATTCTGTGTCATAGGAGGCTGAAAATGACATTCTTCATAAACCGGTGTGGTGGTTTCTGATGATATTTCTGTGAGGATAAATGGTTATGTGGTTAAGTAGTTCCCAGTGTCAGTTGGAGTAGGTCTGAGATGAAGCCTTGCTCTTCTTGTAAACAGGTACACATCCAAATTATATGCCACAGCCTCAATTTAATCGTGGTATATTATTCCAGTTATTACTCTGTGAACTTCATCCCGAGTATTTATTTCAAAATTTATTTCAGATACCAAATCCTCCTTTTGCGTATTAGTTGAACACAACAGGAGCATTTAAGTCTAGCAAAATGAAGGTGGCTGAGAAGGAGAGCTCTGATCACGTTCTAGCATGCCAAGTTGAGATTTTGGCTGGCAGTAACAAGCATTGCAACATTTATTAATTCATTACTTGGGAAATTGTCTCACCCAATTTCTTCAGGCAGCACCTCACTCATTGCTACACGTTTGGAGAATAAGTTAAAGATGCCTCATGTTATTTCAAAGTCTTAGTCACTGTTGTTTGGGTGTGGGCACTGCTTAGCCTGGACTTCAGAAGTTGAAAATAGATGAGAGGTGGAGGTACAGAAACTATTCTCATCAAAACCAGAGGGAAATGAAGAAGCAGAAAGATAAACCCTCAAGTAATTTAGGAAAAAAAAAAAAAAAAGACAAAAAAGTTGTCTCCTTCATTCAGAGGGTATAAAAGAACCTATATTGGGTACTGAAAATACCGGATATGTGATATCCTGGCAGACCACAAGTACTGAAATGTAAAGGAGTAGAATGCACATGGTATCTGAGGTACATCATATCATATAATCTGATATGGCTCAGTATTTTGGCATTCCTTTCAATGACCTTAGGTGTGGTGGAGACAAATGCCAACAAAAAATATATAGGTAATTAATAAGGTAGACTAGGCCTTGAAAGTGGTACGGAGAATTTGATTTTTCTGATGTTCACCTGGTGTGTGGTATTTTTTCACCAGGGTCTAAGAGATCTGGGAACATTTCATCCAAGAAACTACCTCTTCCTGTAGGGCTGTAAGCATTTTTGGTCATTCACAGCCTTAACTCACAGGTTGCAATGTCTTCGCTTATGACAGATATGGTGATTTCTACCATTCTTCTCCCCTCCCCCTCACTGTGTCCCTCCAAGGACTGGCCATTGATACTGCACTGAAGTTTACTGCAGAATATACTAACATAAACCAGCAGCACATTCATGTTCTTTTAATAGGCCAAGCCACAAACCGTGTCTCTGTTAGCAGCTGAGATCTCCCTGAAACATTGCAGAGGACCAAGTGACACATGGACAGTTACGAACAGGACACACTGAAGCAGTAACAAGTCATACCCACCTGCAAGTCCAAGTCCTCCCCTGTTCCCACCCTGGGTTTTAGATTCCAGAGGACTGAGATCCTTTACTGTGACCATGGGTATGAGACATGGTATAAAAATCACAAACTTAATAGCCTGAATTATACAGAATATCAGACTCTTGTTCTCATTTCTCCCTTATCTCTTACAGTTGAGGAATCTATTTTTTTCTATGTGATTTCACAATATCAACAGGATTTTAGGATTCTGTTAGCAAACTTTTTGAGTACATGAAGAAATTATATTTTAACAGTAAAAAGAAATTTAACAGGTAAAACTATAAAAAGAATTAAATTAACTTTCTATAGCTAAATGATGGAGTATATCAATTGCAAAGCTAGACTTAATTTTGGCTAGTCCATACAAAAAATAAGTAAAAAAAAATTACACACATTGCTAATTTAGCATGAAGGCAAAAACATTGCTGAAAGATTACTGTAATGGAGTATAGTTAATTCCATTCAGTTCTTTTTCATGGTTCTTAAGGATAGGTCAGAATAAATATTAAATCCACAGGAGATTTATTGCTTCCTTGGAAAATCAATATGCCATGAATCAACATTAACATGAACTTTGGACATTCTGTGTATTTTCTTTCCTTGGATTTTTTTCTAAGTCTGACAATATCTGTGGAGGTTTTGACCACAACTCATGAAAATCTGTATTTAGCATCATGTCAGCTAGTTGTGATTAATAAAAAGATTTAACTAGTTCTGAGACTGGTGAGATGGGAGAACATTCTTAAGCAAGGTGGAGAACTGAGAGCTAAGCCTTGAGTGCAACTGAGCTTGGTCTAAACTGACTTGAAGTCACAGTCAACATTGTGCAAGAGACTCAGACTTCACCAACATGTTAAACACAGCCAACATTTGTTATGGAGACTGCCCCACCTGCCCAGCCTTTTGCTAGTATTGCAGATAATTATATGTCATCAATATTAACTCCCTCCTTTTCTGGTATCTCCCTTTCCATCTGCTCTTTCCGTCTGTTGCCATCACTGACTGAAATTTTGCTTAGATGCTACTGGAATGTAGGTTGGGTTTGTGTTGAATTCCCCAGCATTTCATACAAGGTTATTAACTTATTTGGACCAAAAGTCAGAAGATTTGGGCAATAATACCCCTTGTGTGCTACCTTCCTGATTGAATTGTACTGTTAGTATTAAGTCTAGTTTTGGTTTTATTTGTTTGTTTGTTTGTTTCCCCAAAACTCCAGTCTTCTGTCACAGGTCTGCTTGGCACAAGGCCTCATTTGATGTTATTCAGCTCCAGACTCAGACACCTAAATTTAGAGGTATAATTATGTGAACATAGACTTAATTCAGTTGCTGACACAGGCATACAGTGTCATTTGAGACACCATGGCATATCTGAGGCATGTTTGTAGGCCTTGCATATTTGACCCAGGACTTACAGGAGACCCTAAAGCCTTCTTAAGCTGTTCCTGATACCCTAGGGCATCACCAGTGCAATAGTCTTTGATTAGACAGCTGGATCACATGCTTATATTTGGTCAGTTGAATCACTCTCATATGGACAACAACAGTTTAAACATCAGTTGATATAGACACGTGAATGGAGATACCTAATTTGGGTAGCTGAGCCTGGAGTCAAGATATTCTTCACCTGGACTTGGTTTTGTTGCTTAAATAAAATAAAAATGTCTGGAGATATGCAAGGGTATCCCACCTGGTCTCTGCCACTCCAGCTGGTATGTCGGTCAGGTGATGGCCTCCCACAGTTCCATTCATGTGCCTGATGTTCATCAGCCATCTACTTTGAATACCATAGGGCATCTCAAATAGCAGTAGATACCTGTGTTTAGACAACAGAACTACGTCCCTTTCTGTCTTCAAGGCTCAACTGTAACACTGCAGCTTTCCTGCCCCGTTGCCTTCCCCATCCTTTCCATATGAGATACCAGCCCATACAACATTGATCCTTGTTTCTACACCACAAGGCTGGGCAGATTTACAGACCCCAGACAGGACTCATGTAGGCTTTTGGATCACGCTGTAGGTGAGTGCTCTACAAATTGGTTCTGATGGGAAGAGGCTGGATCTTTGATTCTTGTTATTAGAGGCAATGCATTGCAACCCTGCAAGCCTGATGAAGTTCCTGCAATAATCTCACTGTTGTATCTTGTTATACAGAAATGAATCATGTTTAAGAACCAATTTATTTGCAGGTGGAATGAATAAGGAGAAAGGGAGAACTGTGAGATATTTAACTCTTCTAACTAACCTCTCTACTTGCCCACCACATTGTTCCCAATCGTGTTCCTAATCCAATACAGTACCAAAACTTTCAAACCTCTCGGACAGATGCAGGGAGCAAGGAAAAAGCTCCATATACAACAAACACAAAGAATCTGTCAGAAGAGCAGGAGTTGGAGGTTCAACCTCTCTTGAGCACCTCTTCCCCACCTGAAACTCTACCCTTTCAATATTTTTTATTTTCTGGTTATGAATCATGTCAAAAGTAGTTCCGTGTTAACAAATTCATTATGAAACAATGGTTGGCTCAAACTGGAGCTAAATAGAAACAATTTCAGTTGCAGCTAAATACAAACTAGGATGGAATTGAAAAATGTTTTACTAAAATCTCTGGGGCAAGGTTTACCTCTCACCACTGAAACACAGTCATACAACAATTGGCTTTCCAGGTGTGTCCACATTGCAAGTAATGATAAAAATAATAAGTAAAATTATGCTGACATTGCTGATGACAATATAATAATAATAATAAAAGATATGATTAGCTTAATTTTGAGTAGACCCACTGCCTGAAAGTATAGAGCATGACATTCAGGTATCATTCTTCTTTTTTAATATAATTCAACATTATTATAATTACTATTGGCTTTTTGGTTATCCGTCAGCACATGGTGGGTGGAAATAACTTGGGGTGTGACTGATGGAGGTAGTTGTTCTTTTTTTTTGTTTTGTTTTCTTTTTTTTTTCTGTTGAATTTCTTGATGTGCATGCTTTTCCACGCAGATGGCACCTTTGGCAACAGCCTGCCTGGCAGGATTTCAGGGCACCATTAATCTATCAAAGCAATGCTAATGAAGTTGGACTCTTAACAGTTTACTCACCATCTGTTTCTAACCGCCATCCTTCTCAGTGCTGTCCCTAATGCTTCCCTCATGGAGGATGGGAACTCTGAACAACACTGATTAATGTTCTTTAGCCTGGTGCAGTTACTGACTTGCTGTAACACTTTCACTGAAAAACAGTGTTAAAAAGTCAAAACTGCAGCCATTGAAAAACTTTGCAGAAGACAAAGGTCATGTTTTAGACCATTGAAATTTCCTAATTTCACCTAACCCACTAGACAGATGGGTTTCTATCAATTTCTAGCTTTTCTCTAGACTAGTTTACTTAATAAAAGTTAATAAATTTAAAATAATCATTATCATTTGCATTAAATGTTCTTGGGTTTATTGCAAGCCTGAAAAAAAAGTGTTGGAGCTGATTTGCCTAAAACACTTATCTGTTTCCCCCCCGACACCAGTGATATTAGTTGGTCTAAATGAAGACATTGACTGTCCACAAACCTCACCTCACATTATATCCCCAGAACAGCAGAATTACCACAGCTACTATTCTTCCAGGAAAATCCCTTACACTTCTGCAGCAGTCTATATAGCCAAGGTGTTCCATACATATTTTCGTTACACTGTGGATTGGTTTTGCAAACTAGGTGGTTCCCCTGCCTATCTGTCCCACAGGACCTAAGCCAGAAACATTCTCAGAGCACAGAGAAATGCATTCAAGAAAATGAAATTTATAACCCTCTCACTGACTCCTTTTTATTCAAAAGTCATGGCTTCACCTGGAACAGGGCAGTCCCAGGTGCAAGTTTCTCTTGTTCCTGAGGGGATCTGAAACCACATCTCTTTTTCTCTACCTCCCAGGAGAATACCCTAACCACCAAGAGATAGTCCGGGAGATTGTGGATCTCACAATCTTTTCCAGTGAATCTGTTTCACTTTAATTAAATATTCATTGTGCTTATGAAAGAGATAATAACTCTAGACATAGGCAGAATGGTAACATTTGGGTTCTAATCCCATATCTAACAGATATGCTCAGCATGATGTGCTGGATTTGTGAAACTAATTTGAGGAGATACATGCCTTACTTCATGAGTTTGCCTAGGGAGAATATTACAGACTCCCTTTGAAGCTGCATACACAAATCATCAGCTGAAGTTAGACACTGCAGAAATGAGCACTTTAGTGTTCTACTCTTTCTGCATCTCTAGTGGCTAATACATCTCTACCTGAATTATTTGCATCTAATTAGAAAAAGGAAATAATAACAACTCCCCAGTGTCGTAACTGTAGGTATATGGTGATCTATTAATAACAATTCCTGTGTATGGGCTAAGCAACCTAGGACAATGAGTAAAACCATTAATTATAACTGCTGCAACATTTATAAGACTAGTCAATGACAGTATCAGATTCAGCATTGTGATTTATGTGATTAATAATAAAATGGTGAAAAAAACAGTAGAATTCTGAAACTAACATTTTCACCATCCAAACAGAGCGAGATCTTGGCTATGGGTAGTGGAAATGTTTGAGACTCAGAAAAAATGTTTATAATGAAACATAGATTAGGAAAGCAAGACGATAAACAAACATGAGGGATGTGATAAAGATAATGAAATCGGTTGTTCCCAATTACCCCGTTTCATATAACAAGAATAATGAAACATCCTATGGAACTGGATGGCAAGGCATTCAGATAGGATAAAAGAGAAGACATTTTTTCACAATGGATAATTGACCTGTGGAACTGATTGCCACATGATAGCTGCAAGTCCAAGAGCTTAGCAGGTTTTAAAAAGGATTAAACATGTATAGGGATAATTAGTTCATCCATTATTAAACAAGATAAGTTTTATTAGTCACTAGTTACATTAAACAAGATAAAGTAAAACCTTGTAGAAAACTTTAATTCTTAACCAGTAAGAAATTCATGAATCTCAACTTTCAATGGTGTTTTAGAAAAATAAATATTTTTCTATTCTTGTTCCATTCAAAATTTTGAATTTGAGTTTCAAAAAGTCAATATGCTTCTGCCTTCTCTTGTTTAATATAACTAGCAAATACTGTGATTTCATCTTTTCTTAAAGATGGATTAGCACTAACATGTCCTGGTTAACAATTGGTATCTGCATTGAAGTAACTCCTGGAAGATGAAACAGATACCAAGGTTTTTCTGCAGAAAAGCACATTGGAGAGCTCAGACATCTTCTCCAAGTGTTAGTGATTGAGATTAAATGAAGCTTTTAGGAGACATTCTACCCTAAGAAAATCACATATTACAGACTTTTAGAGTGATTAAATGTTTTGCACTCTAGAGTGACAGTGCCTATTTAAGCACTCTACCTATGCACAATCAACCACCTTTCTTTCTAACTCATTGTCAAAACTATTCCTTTTTCCTGACCCAGGTTCCATCTTCCACTTGGAATTTACCAGAAACATCTGCAGGGAAATATTCTTCCTTAGTTTTCTAGACAATCAGTGGAGAGAGTTTCTACATCCAGATGGAATTTTGAAGAATCATGGGATTGCAGAGAAATTTAGGTTAGAAGGGATTTTTGGAGGTCATCAGGTCATAGCAGGGCTAACAATAAAGTTAGATCAGGCTTTGTAGGACTTTTAAGAATCTCAAACACTTTATGGAAGTATAGGTATCTCTCTTCCAATAGAAAACTCTTTGGTGATGATAGAAGGAACCCACAAGAAGCCCAAATGAACATCTCGATGTAAATAGGGTAAATCCTGGCCACTGCATTAAACTGCTCAGATTTGCTCCTTCTCTCTCAAATATCACATCCTTTCCATGCTCCTTGCTTATCCAACCAAATGTGTCATTAGGCCCTCAACTGGCAAATGAAGTGCCATGTCCTGAAATGGCTACCATCTATGACACTCTTGCTCTGTCCCTGCTAACTCTGCAAATACATTTCAGCTCATTCCTGAAATACATCTTTTCCCTTGTCCTTGTTTTGTGTCTACCTGTTGGTCACACTTTCCCCTCCCTTTATCTGACACTGTTTATTGCTCATAGCTGTGGCATATTACTGATATATGCAAAACAGCTTTAAAAACAACATGTACCAAAGATGTGCCTTACAAGAAGTACGATAGTATTGAGAAACTATGATTTCTTTGGTGCTTTTCATACCAAAGGAATATTTTTTCACAATTTTTCATTTAGGCAATATTTTCCTTAGAGCTCTACATTAAAGTGGTTAGAACATTAGCCTGCTCAAAGCGAATGCAGATATCTCAATACTGTTCTTGCAACTAAAATGTAGACATAACTTATATACAGTTCTTGATGGCAATTCTGTCAACCATTAATATAAAAAAAACCAAACCAACCCAGAATCTAGTTCCAAGAATGTGTGAGATTGACATCAAATTGCTTCCTTCATTTGGCTTTTGATTATTGCACCCTTAGGGGTATTCAGGTACAGGCACATCATCAAGCTTAATTTCATTTATCCTGGATTAATAATTTTTTTATAGTACTCAAGTATGCAATAGATTATTGGAGCACTGCATATTTTTGAATGTATTTATCTTCACATCACTTCTGTGAAGAAATCAAGTACTCTCATTCCCATTTTGCAGACTGGGAACTGAAGCACGGAAAGGAAAAACAACTTGCTGAAGGATCATGTCCATGGAAGAGCAAGGACTTGAAAAAACAAACCCACCTTTCACTTCAGGGATTCATCCTTTCTAGTGTACTGAAAACTGACATCTTTCCATAATCACATACTTCCAGGAGCTGAGGCTTTAAGAGAAAACACAAACTGAAACAAAAATTCGTAAGAATTTACAGCACGTTGTAGACTGAGGCACTCTTTCTCTTCAATTTCCTTTCTAGTCTAACTCAGTATTTCCTTTTTAGAACTGTATGACACACATCTATCCCCAAGATATCCACAACAAAATGTAGATCTTGCTCAGAAATAAGCCTCTTGTTCATCCTTACTACTTTATCCCAAAGAATCACATTGCCCAACTCATTTCTCACACTGGTTTTCCCATTCCACTTTTGGGGGTTTATTTTCCCTGTATCTTTTTCTGTTGTTCTTGTTGGTTTTTTAACTCACACTGCTATGGGTTATTCACCCAAGCTCGAAAGATCAATCATATGTTACAGGATGTGCAAGCAAACAGACCAGATTACAGAGCAGCAGCTCTAGGTTAAATAACAATGTGTTCCCAAAACACCTGTTAGAGAGCTCCAAAACATTTCACCCACAGTGACTTGCTGCAACACATAGAAACCTTTTAAGACATATGCTTACCTAGAAACTCCTGGTGCTGGTGCTTTAGCTTGTCTAAATAATAACCAGCTCTCTGCAAGGCTAAACTTTATCTCTGAATGTTTCAACAATGACGTACAATACTAAAGAAGAAGAAAAAAAAAAAAAAACCAAACCGAAAAATCCTGAATTCTGTAGTTTAGTTTTAATTTATTTTTTACTGTAGATGGGTTGTGGATAGGTAGGTTAATCTGGAGATATCTTCAGGCAGTTGGTAATACCAATTTAGCATGGCTCTGTCTGCATTTTATCTCAAACTGAGATTCTAAATTAAACATGCATTTAAAAATAATGGCAACTGAACAGGGCATCTCATTCAATTTTAGCTGGCTGAAGTATTTTGTTATGTTTGTATGTTACTCTGTAAATGTTTGTGTTCCTTATCCTGATTACAGATGCAATTTTACAGCCTGTTTATTGATTTTAAAACTTTAGAATACCATTGACATCGACCATAAGGAACCTCATTTGTCTGACAAGAGATTGCAGAAAGAATTTTAGACCTGATTAATTTGGTCTTGTGTTGCTTTTCCACTTGAACTTGTAAAAGGAAGTCTACATATTCATTGTATTGTTTATATTTCTAAAAAGCCAATGCATCATGGTGGTGTATTTAAACACATGCAAGATTTTTTTTTTCTTTCTTACTCATTTTAGTTATCTTGTATAAACAGTTTCAAGTAAGAAAGTGTACACATGAAAATAGATAAGAATTCACAAGGTTCTGTTAAAGAAACACAAACAACTAAATGTGTTCTGTCTTTCTCACTTTAAATAAAAAATACAAATAATAATGCAGTTTTGATATTCTGTCCTAAACACAGTAGTTAAGTCAAATTAAATTTCACCTAAAGACTTCATGATTTGACCTATGAATTACCATAATATTTAGCACTAAAAGCATTAAAATAAAAACAAACAAACACACAAATAAATAAATAAATTCATTTTTCTTCGAGGACATATCTCAGAATGGAGTCTAAGCCAAGAATAACAAGTGATTTAGGTTTCACAGCAATCCCATGACTAAGAGTCATCCCACTTCACAGAGAAGAAAGCTAAAGCCCCATATCTAAAAGACTCTTTAGATGACACCTATAAAATCTTTGTCACCATTGAACGAATGAAGAATTCACAAATGGTTTACAGGAGCCACAAAAGCAGTAAACATCACATCGTGGCAAAGAAAATTGGCCCAATGTCAAATTGTCATTGAAAGGTATTCAGTATGATGCGTGACAAATAAACATGCTTCTGGAAAACTTTCATGTTGCATTAATCCCATTATTCTCCAAATCACAGCTTGAATTGCAGCAATCTCATAGAGAGTTACAATTGGAAATCCATGGGGGCAGGGGGTGTCTGTGAGGTGCAAGATCTATTGGCTACCTAGTACTAGACAAAGTCTCCTATGTCTGAATACAGCTTCTTTCTTAGTTCAGTGCCTGTATCCTGGGAATAACATTCCTGGAAAAATACAATGGATTAGATCTACTTTTACAGCTTTCCTTAGACAAAACTCGTTGATTTGTAAAATATTTCATATTGACTCTACACAACTTCGCCGACGGCACTTGGTCAGGAGAAGAAAAAAAGATAGTGTAAATAATTTCAAGACTTAATTCTATTGAAGGATTGACAATATTTTCAATTAGCATTATCCTAGAAATGTTCAAAATCTTTATATTAAAACATAACAACACTGATACATCAGTCATATGAAAAGAAATTAAAACTTTCTGAAGGAAGAGAGGAAAATTACTTCATTGAGTGGAAGGTGTCCCTGCCCATGGCAGGTGGGTTAGAACAAGATGTTCTTTAAGATCTCTTTCAGCTCAAACCATGCTAGGATTCTATGAAAATGAGGGAGACTAAAGCTAAATCTGCTGTAGGAATTACTGTAAAATTTAGAAATTACTTTCTCCTAATATCTGAGAGCAATCATAATTTCTACATCATTGCAGAATTTAGTCCAAAAGGGATTGACATTTCTAAGGAAAATGAAAATTTCCTTTATTTCCCTGTAAAGTGAATATGTTTTCTTTGATTACAGCCAAGAAGTAGGATTCCATCTGAACTGGGTCTTAGAAAACCAAAAATCACCTTACTGAGCAATGATCCAAACTGTATATTTTTCAAACCCATGGTTTGGCCATTTTAAGATGTATTTTGAAAATGATCTTATCTGATGAGATCTATACCCAGAAAGTCTTCCATAAAGTCCAGCTGCAGAGCAGAAAGGATGAAGTGATCAGCTTCATGCAAAGAGAGATTAAGAATGAGGATATCTTCTGCTTTCCAATACCTAGGTATGCAACTTATCTAGCAGCAGATATGTCACCATATGTTGATTTTCTAACAGGTACTTTCTTAAATGACAGTTTTAATGAAGGACATCGTGTGAAATTTCAGAGATAGCTGTAAGCCAGTATTCTCTTTTTATCAACAATTTCTGCTTCCAGATGGATTCATGTATCATCTTCACATTGAGCAAATAAGACCCTTTTGACTCATCTCAGAAAATCATCAGGCTGTAAACAAGATGGGTAACTGAGGTACTACCAGGAAAAACAGGATATTTTACTGCAGAAGGAAAAAATAAGGTACAACAGAGTGTGATCGGGAAGAATGAAGTGATAAATAGTGGGAAGAAGAATATCCCTGTACTGAAAACTAAAACTAAGCTAAAAACCAATGTTGGATAAAGCAGTGGGCAGAGAGGAGCAGTAAGCTGAGATATCCTCCATAATTTGAGGTATCTCTAGAGGCCTAAATAAAGACAACAGCAGAAAGAAGGTCACTCACTCAAGATCAAAATCCATGGTCAAGACAGATCAAGATCAAAAGGGATCCAATGGTTACGGAGTCTCCGTCTTTGGAGATTTTAAAAACCTGAATGGACATGGCACTCAACAATCTGCTCTAGCTGATCCTGCCCTGTGGATGAAGTTGGATACGGTGATTTCTAACCTCAGCCACCCTGTGATCTTGTGATTGACCTGGTAATTAGTGATGTGCTACTTTTTTTCTCATCAAGACCAACCTCTCCACACTGAAGACGTGCATTCCCATTGGACTGGGATGTCCATCTGCCCTTAATTCTATGGCCAGAAAATGTGCATTTCCTTTAGAAGTCCAGCGGCTCTGACAGCAAAATTTGTGTAAATATAAATTCTCTGTGAATAAAGGCTCTGGAATTTGGTCAAGATATTCTGCAGGCAAGCTTGGCTTCATTCTATTCTGTGGATTTAAAATGAGATAAGTGACATTGGTAGATAAGTATCAGGCCTGGCATATTTTCAAACAGTCTGATAGCTATAATGAGAGTGCAGTATAAACCAAACCTCCTTCTGGTGTAATTTCATTAAAATCAATGAGATACATAATATAGACACAATCCTGTGGGGAGGACTCTCAAAACCTTCATGTAACTTAACGTTCCTGACTTTATGAATTAAAAGAAATTGGTTCATTTAACCAGAACTTGATACGCAGGGTGGTCCCATTGCAATCATAGAGGATATTTCTATGAAGATGGGCTAGGACACTATTCCCCCAAATCCTTATGTTCTGTTATCATGGTTCAGTTTTCAAATGAGACAATGTCACTGTCACGATGTATTTATTGTTGTAGCATTCAAACATCAGATCATTTCAAAAAGGAGATACTGCTACATTCCACATGATGGCAGGAGATCTTTTTTTCTTATTGCAAAACCAGAGCTTACAGTTTAAGATTGTCCTATTAAATATAGCAAGATAAGTGATCTCCCATATTCTCCAAGCTGTTTTATAATAATGTGTTCTCAAGACATACTCAAAAGGGACAATTCTTCTTTATTTATTGAAAAAAGCCTAAACATGCTGAAGGAGTTTTGCAAAGTTTAGCTAAATGATAAAATAAGTGCCTTGTAAAATAATACATACAAGTAAACTGGTATTTCAGGGCAGGTTTACAATGCTTACTTTGTTTTTGTTGAACATAATTGAGTTACCTTACTAGAGGGTTTTTTAGAATGCAAATTTTGTTCTTTATGCTGTGGTTTTTTTTGTTAGTAGAAAGGACCTTTCAGGCACAATTTAATTTGACTGATTCTAGACTTTTTAATGCAGGACTTTTCTGCTTATAGTTTCAACTGAAGAAATGCTAGAAACATCAGAGCTTCTTTTCCCTGGAGGTTGAGTGGGTTCAACATGTATTTTCTGGAGTGCTTTTGGAGAATTTTAACTGAAAAATCAAACATGGCATTTGCTACAAATATTTAACAAACATAGTCTGTGTATAAGTGTTTAGTAAGCAGTGGAATAGAAAAAAAAAATTTTTAAATATTAATTTAAAATGTTTATCTTTCACTGTCTTGAGTTTGATTATGTTATTATTTCTTCCTATTCTATAACAGCCATCTGTCATTTGCATATATTAAAAAATAAGGGAAAAAATCATAATTAAACTTATATTCTTAACAACATGTTTCATTGTTTACTGGGATGAAAAAGAAAAAGAAAAAGAAAAAGAAAAAGAAAAAGAAAAAGAAAAAGAAAAAGAAAAAGAAAAAGAAAAAGA